>CM050205.1:3312500-3315000 GCA_027475355.1 Coilia nasus
ACGCACGCACGCACACACGCACGCACACACACACACACTCTCTCTCTCTCTCTTGTTTTCTCACACACATACACAAACTGAAACACGAAGATGGATTAAACCAGAGAGCTATTTGAAGTGTGGTACAGCTACTGAAGAGGAACACAGCAATCGGATGGCCAGACTTTTGGAGATGTGAACATGACTTATAAATCACAGCCTGCCTTCCAGAGGCTTTTAGCCCAGTGGGATATCCAAGCCACGTTTGGTCTCTGCTACACTTTTACACTGACAGAGCACCATAACCATGCATTATACCGTTGCCATAGGTTACTTTGCGCTATATACTATAGCGCAACATTACCTGTATGTATTTCTGACAGACCATGAAAACTAGAGAGCTAGGGCTATTAAACTGGAATTATATACTGTAGAACTACACATTTACATCACATTACATGTACAGTACATTACAGATCTAACAATGCTCCAACCCTAACCCAAACTATTTCTTTCATATTCATTTCAGCCTCTGGAACAATAGAATGACAGCTTTAGGTCCAGCAGTGAATGCATGCGTAGCTCTTGCCTTGATGTTATTGCTATGATTGCTGTAGCAGACGTCACTTTGTGCTAAACCTTCTTTAAATAAAAAACCTCTATCAGATCCTCTGTCAAGATGTTTATTCTAAGTTACTCTGAAGTAAGTCAAGCTTTTAGCCCAGTGGGATATCCAAGCCACTATGCATTATACCGTTGCCATAGGTTACTTTGCGCTATATACTATAGCGCAACATTACCTGTAAGATGTTTATTCTAAGTTACTCTGAAGTAAGTCAAGCTTTTAGCCCAGTGGGATATCCAAGCCACTATGCATTATACCGTTGCCATAGGTTACTTTGCGCTATATACTATAGCGCAACATTACCTGTAAGATGTTTATTCTAAGTTACTCTGAAGTAAGTCAAGCTTTTAGCCCAGTGGGATATCCAAGCCACTATGCATTATACCGTTGCCATAGGTTACTTTGCGCTATATACTATAGCGCAGCATTACCTGTAAGATGTTTATTCTAAGTTACTCTGAAGTAAGTCAAGCTTTTAGCCCAGTGGGATATCCAAGCCACTATGCATTATACCGTTGCCATAGGTTACTTTGCGCTATATACTATAGCGCAGCATTACCTGTAAGATGTTTATTCTAAGTTACTCTGAAGTAAGTCAAGCTTTTAGCCCAGTGGGATATCCAAGCCACTATGCATTATACCGTTGCCATAGGTTACTTTGCGCTATATACTATAGCGCAGCATTACCTGTAAGATGTTTATTCTAAGTTACTCTGAAGTAAGTCAAGCTTTTAGCCCAGTGGGATATCCAAGCCACTATGCATTATACCGTTGCCATAGGTTACTTTGCGCTATATACTATAGCGCAGCATTACCTGTAAGATGTTTATTCTAAGTTACTCTGAAGTAAGTCAAGCTTTTAGCCCAGTGGGATATCCAAGCCACTATGCATTATACCGTTGCCATAGGTTACTTTGCGCTATATACTATAGCGCAGCATTACCTGTAAGATGTTTATTCTAAGTTACTCTGAAGTAAGTCAAGCTTTTAGCCCAGTGGGATATCCAAGCCACTATGCATTATACCGTTGCCATAGGTTACTTTGCGCTATATACTATAGCGCAGCATTACCTGTAAGATGTTTATTCTAAGTTACTCTGAAGTAAGTCAAGCTTTTAGCCCAGTGGGATATCCAAGCCACTATGCATTATACCGTTGCCATAGGTTACTTTGCGCTATATACTATAGTGCAGCATTACCTGTAAGATGTTTATTCTAAGTTACTCTGAAGTAAGTCAAGCTTTTAGCCCAGTGGGATATCCAAGCCACTATGCATTATACCGTTGCCATAGGTTACTTTGCGCTATATACTATAGCGCAGCATTACCTGTAAGATGTTTATTCTAAGTTACTCTGAAGTAAGTCAAGCTTTTAGCCCAGTGGGATATCCAAGCCACTATGCATTATACCGTTGCCATAGGTTACTTTGCGCTATATACTATAGCGCAGCATTACCTGTAAGATGTTTATTCTAAGTTACTCTGAAGTAAGTCAAGCTTTTAGCCCAGTGGGATATCCAAGCCACTATGCATTATACCGTTGCCATAGGTTACTTTGCGCTATATACTATAGCGCAGCATTACCTGTAAGATGTTTATTCTAAGTTACTCTGAAGTAAGTCAAGCTTTTAGCCCAGTGGGATATCCAAGCCACTATGCATTATACCGTTGCCATAGGTTACTTTGCGCTATATACTATAGCGCAGCATTACCTGTAAGATGTTTATTCTAAGTTACTCTGAAGTAAGTCAAGCTTTTAGCCCAGTGGGATATCCAAGCCACTATGCATTATACCGTTGCCATAGGTTACTTTGCGCTATATACTATAGCGCAGCATTACCTGTAAGATGTTTATTCTAAGTTACTCTGAAGTAAGTCAAGCTTTTAGCCCAGTGGG
>CM050205.1:3322500-3325000 GCA_027475355.1 Coilia nasus
TAACACGCTACTGCTGCTACCACCATCATAACTACTGCAACTGCACACACACGCTAACACGCTACTGCTGCTACTGCCATCACTCTACTACAACTGCACACACACGCTAACACGCTACTGCTGCTACTACCACAGCTACTATAACTGCACATACACGCTAACATGCTACTGCTGCTACTACCATAGCTACTACAACTGCACACACACGCTAACATGCTACTGCTGCTACTACCATAGCTACTATAACTGCACACACACGCTAACATGCTACTGCTGCTACTACCATAGCTACTACAACTGCACACACACGCTAACACGCTGCTGCTGCTACTACCATCACTGTAACTACGACAACTGCACACACACGCTAACACGCTACTGCTACTACTTCCTAAGCTACGACAACTGCACACACACGCTAACACGCTACTGCTGCTACTACCGTAGCTACTACAACTGCACACACACGCTAACACGCTACTGCTGCTACTACCATAGCTACTACAACTGCACACACTAGCACTACTGCTGCAGATGACACTACTGCAATACTACTACTGCTAAATGTCCTGTTTCTACTGCAAGCACTGTCAGGCTATTATTGCTACTGATTGCTACTGTTATTGTAGCGACTGTTAAAATGGTTAAAATAGTCTATTTGTCTTCATTTTACTGACTCAGAAAAACAAAACAAAAATCACTGCACTTTTCACATAGAGTCAACAATGATTAGTGGCAGGGCCTGTTTTTTTCTTTTGCTCTTTTTCTTTTTGTACAAATAAAACTTTAGCAGCACAGTGCTAAAATATTCTGCAGTGGAAATCCAGAGCTAAGTCTCTGTAGTCTTTTTTCCCCCCTCGTCTGGCGACAGCTACAGGTCTCTGTGTTGGGCTGCCAGTGGGCTAATTTGGAGGGCGTGATTACATCACTGTCTGTAGGGGTGTTTGTGTGTGTGTGTGTGTGTCTGTGTGTGTGTGTTTGGGGGGGGGGGTGACGGGAGACAGGAAAGCGGGGGGTTTGTGATGTGTAGAAGATGCTCCCTCGGCCAATTCGCCTTGGACCGTCTCACTAAATGGGTGGTGTGTGGGTTGTTCAGGGAGAGGGGATAGAGAGGGGTAGAGTGGTGGTGGTGGGGGGGATGGGGGGGGGGGGGCAGGGAGGTTGCAGGGAGGGAAGAGAGGAAGGCTTAGTGGTGGTGGGGTTGGGGGGGTGGGTTGAGCGTCCATCCAAAAATCTGTTGGTTTGTAGTCCCGTGGAAATGGGGCTTATGGCCTGTTTACAAGGATGCGCCGTGTTGCAGGCGTGGGAGAGGGTCCAGACAAACCCTTTCTGCCCGAGCCAGCAGCCTCTAGCAGGGCTGCCCCAATCACCACCACCACCACCATTGTCACCATCACCATGACCACCACCATCACCACAAACACAAAGGCTGCATTATAAGAGTCACAGGGTACTCTGATCCTAATCTCACTCCCAAAAACACACAAAGTATTCCCTTAACCCTTTAAGACACACCCCCTATTATAACGTTGTTGTTACCAGAATGGCAATGACCATGTTGTAATGTGTTACTAAAGACTTTCTGTAATGTCGTAGTAATGTTGTAATGTTGTAGTTACATTTTTTTCAGTCACAATGAGTCATACCGCCATCGATATGGTGACCGCTAAGAGGCTGCGAGCCCAATTAATATATTTATTTATGCAGTATTTCTATATATGTTAGCCCGAACAATGCGCTGCTTGTAAACAGTAAAGCGCGATGTAGTACACTTCTAATGGCCGAGTGTCTCTTGAGCGTGGAGACGCCGGGTTTAAGTGTGCTGATGTGCCGGTCTCCGTGTGTGCTAAATCATTTTAGATAAGAACCCTCGTGCGGTAATTTCATGTAAATGAGGCCGTCCTCCAAAGCCCTTTGTGATTTCAGCCACGGTCGTCGGTGTGGAGTGTGTGAACGAGTGTACCTGTGAGTGTGTGTGTGTGTGTGTGTGTTTAAATGTGTGTGTAAATGTGTGTGTGTACATGTGTGTGTGTGTGGAGTGTGTGAACGAGTGTGCCTGTGAGTGTGTGTGTGTTTAAATGTGTGTTTAAATGTGTGTGTGTACATGTGTGTGTGGAGTGTGCTGGTGGACGCAGGTGACGAGCAGCAGGTGAATCTGGCATTCAGCGAGCTACGTGTGGCCGGCTTAGCGTGGAGCAGGGGCGAGGATTACCCCCCCGCCTGAGGCACACACACTCACACACACACACACACACACACACTTCCTGCCTCCCCCCCGCCTGGCGCTTCCTGCCTCCCCAGGTGCTGACCAAGCCCTCGAGAGCCCACGAGCGCTAACGCTAAAGCCAACCCTGGCATTCTCACTTCTAATCCCTTTAATTTGTTAACATGACACACACCTCCCTCCCTCCTTTTCCTTCTCTCTCTCCTTTTT
Organism: Coilia nasus; assembly: GCA_027475355.1. Taxonomy (NCBI): domain Eukaryota; kingdom Metazoa; phylum Chordata; class Actinopteri; order Clupeiformes; family Engraulidae; genus Coilia; species Coilia nasus. Next base: position 3,324,935 of record CM050205.1, read on the forward strand.
TGGGTCTTTTTTATCCCTCTTTCCAAGCGGCTCCCCGAGACCTGCTGACACGGCCCCTTCACGCTA
>CM050205.1:3337500-3360000 GCA_027475355.1 Coilia nasus
CCAAACAGCTGGCTCTCGCTGGGTGTCCTGAACAAAACAAAATCATTACTCTTTTTAATATAAGGAAACTGTCTGATTGAGGTTGTGCTGATTTATTAGCATTTATTAGCATTGTCCCCAAAAACTGCAATAAATTCACCTAAAAAAAGATGCATTTTATTTCATCATAAGGGATTGTAAACAACCAGCCTTATAAATTAACGCCATATACATATTCTCAAGGCAAGAATCCACACAGCTACATTGTAATCTAATTAATTTATCTGGCGATATTTCACACACACTCTTTGTCTCTCTGTCTGACTGTTTTTCTCTCTAACCCTTTTTCTCTCTCTGTTTCTCTCTCACACACAGACACATACACACACACACACACACACACACACACACACACACACACACACACACACGGCGAATGCTAAATGAATGTGAACTAAATATAAGAGGTCCACAGACACACACACACACACACAGACATACACACACACACACACACACACACACACACACACACACACACACACACAGTGAATGCTAAATGAATGTGGACTAAATATAAGAGGTCCACAGACACACACACACACACACACACACACACACACACACACACACACACACACACACACAGTGAATGCTAAATGAATGTGGACTAAATATAAGAGGTCTACATCACAGCCCAGGTGCAGAACATGCTGGAGGTGCAAGCACAACACCGCAGCGGAAACGTGCTCGCCTGAGACAGCGTGTGTGTGTGTGTGTGTGTGTGTCTGTGTGTGTGTGTGTGTGTGTGTGTGTGTGTGTGTGTGTGTGTATGTGTGTCAGCTCACTTTTGATCAAGTCTCACCTGAATCTCACATGTCCCCGTCCCCGCCACACACATCTCGCCTGTGTTTCACACGTCTCCGTACACACACACACACACACACACACACACACACACACACACACACAGCTCGACTATCTCACAGGTCTCCACACACTCCACCGGCCCTGAATAAAACATTTACTTCATCTTCAACAATTAAGATCACGCTGAATTATAGTATATTATATTCTTACTGTAAATTATATGCCACAAAATCTTAGGTGGAAACAGTGTCTGGTGCACTGTGTTTGTGAGTGTCTGTGTGTGTGTGTGTGTGTGTGGCTGTGTGTGTGGCTGTGTGTGTGAGTGTCTGTGTGTGTGAGTGTCTGTGTGTGTGTGTGTGTGTGTGTGGCTGTGTGTGTGAGTGTCTGTGTGTGTGAGTGTCTGTGTGTGTGGCTGTGTGTGTGGCTGTGTGTGAAAGCAAAAGTGTGGTAAGAACGTTTTATTTTTAACATATTTTATAGTGTATTTTATTGTGTGTGAAATGGATCATTTGTGTGTAAGTGTGTGTATGCTTTTGTGTGGTTAAGTACGTAGGTGTTTGGGGTAAGTGTCTACATAATGTAAGTGTGTGTTTGAGAGACAGAGTGTGAGAGAGAGGAAAAGGAGCATGTGTATGTGTGTGTGTGTGTGTGTGTGTGTGTGTGTGTGCGTGCGTGCCTGAACTAGTGCAAATCCCCAGCACCCCATGCTGACACACAAAGTAGGGTAGCATCCGCAACCACGACAACGGCTACAATGGCAAGAGAACTGCCGCAGGTTTTCCTCTAGCTTTCTCTCTCTCTCTCTCTCTCTCTCTCTCTCTGTCTCCATCTCTATCTCTGTCTCCATCTCTCTCTCTCCCTCTCTCTCTCTCTTTATGTCTCGCTCTTTTCTCTCTCTGTCTCTCTCTATGTCCTCACTCTTCTCTCCATTTTTCTGTCTTTAACTGTCTTTCTTTCACTCACTCCCTCTTTCTTTCTCTCATACATACTCTCTGTCTCCCTCTCTCTCTTTCTCTCTCCACCTCTTTCTCTCCTCCTCCCTCCCTTCTTCTCCCCTCACACACTGTTTTTTTCATATGGAAATGTGAAATAATGGGGTGATTAAATAGAGTTGTATATTAAAGTACAGCTGACATTAGCATTAGCATAATGTGCTGTGGCCTGGGGCGCATACTTTATTTGCCATCTGCGTCGGACTGCACCCCCCCGGGAGGCCGGCGCTCAGCGCTCCTCAATAAACTCTCACCCGCACCCCAAACCCCCACCCCGCACCCCTCACCCCCACTCCGTGCCCCAAACCCCCACTCCGTGCCCCACACCCCCACTCCGTGCCCCTTGCCCACACCCCTCACCCCCACTCCGCGCCCCAAACCCCCACCCCCGTGCCCCACACCCCCACTCTGTGCCCCTTAGCCCCACACCTCTGCACCCCTGCACCCCCACCCTTAGCTCCACCCTTCTGCACCCCTCACCCTTAGCCCCGCACCTCTGCACCCCTCACCCTTAGCCTCGCACCTCTGCACCCTCACCCTTAGCCCCGCACCTCTGCACCACCACCCTTAGCCCCGCACCTCTGCACCCCCACCCTTAGCCCCACACCTCTGCACCACCACCCTTAGCCCACACCTCTGCACCACCACCCTTAGCCCCGCACCTCTGCACCCCTCACCCTTAGCCCCGCACCTCTGCACCCCCACCCTTAGCCCCACACCTCTGCACCACCACCCTTAGCCCCGCACCTCTGCACCCCTCACCCTTAGCCTCGCACCTCTGCACCCCCACCCTTAGCCCCACACCTCTGCACCACCACCCTTAGCCCCGCACCTCTGCACCCCTCACCCTTAGCCCCGCACCTCTGCACCCCCACCCTTAGCCCCACACCTCTGCACCACCACCCTTAGCCCCGCACCTCTGCACCCCTCACCCTTAGCCCGCACCTCTGCACCCCTCACCCCTGCTCTCTCCCCCTGCCCCCCTTCCCCCCCTCCAACGTCTTCATTGTGGGGTAGAAATGAATATCTACTCACCCCCCCACACACACACACTTTTTCTCTCTGTCTCTCTGTGCCCTCCCCCTCTACTCTACTCTACTCTACTCCTGACTTTTGTTGGTTGGTGTGTGTGAAGTTCAGCTTGTACAGTAAGCTTTCACGTGTCTTTCTCTCTCCCTCTGTTCTTGCATGTTTTAACATTCAAAACAACAACAACAAAGACGAGAGTCAGACAAACACACGCGCACACACACACACACACACACACACACACACACACACACACACACACACACACACACACACACACACACACACACATGCACACACAGACAGTCACAGAGAGCAATCGGAGGCTTACGCTACCAATAACTGCCAGTGTGCCAAATGAATGAAAATGATAATGCCTCCCCCACCCTCTCCCCCTCCCTCACCCCCACCCTCTGTCTTATTCCGGCTCCGTTTCTTTCAGTCTTCTGCCTTTTGCCACTGCCGTGATTCAGACTAATGATTGCTGGGGTTTATGGTAATCTTGTTAATGGCCCCGACCAACAATTGAGAAATGCCACCGTGCCCAGGAGAATGGCACTTGTGTCACTTGTGTGACTTGTGACATGCATGTGGCCCTCCATCGTAACGCCGTGACCAGTCCGTCACTGCACCCTCTCCCGCGCCCGACGAAGATCACCGCTCCCCCACTCCTCTCCACCTCCCATGAAGATGAAGTACTCACAGTACTCCCCCTTTTTTTCCTAGCGTTTTGGCACAGTAACCCTCCTCACAGGAGACTGGCATTGGCATATCTAGACAGGAGGGAAAATGAGAGATGCACTAATATATAATATTGTATAAATATAATAAATATGCACTAAATATAATAACTATGCACTAAATATAATAAATATGCACTAAATATAATAAATATGCACTAAAATTATAATATTGTCACAGCAGGTTTGATGTCCTGCATGATATTGCGTTAGAACATGTGCGTGCGTGCGTGCGTGCGTGCGTGCGTGCGTGCGTGCGTGCGTGCGTGCGTGCGTGCGTGCGTGCGTGCGTGCGTGCGTGCGTGCGTGCGTGCGTGTGTGTGTGTGATGGCAATGCCGCTTTAATGCCAGTCTTTTAGTGCTACCGGTCGGGCACGGCGCACGTCTCCCCAGTAAGCAGCGTGGCAGAGAGGAGCTCACAGCCCTCTCCGATGCCCCTCTCTGACGCCCCTCTCCGATGCCCCTCTCCGACGCCCCTCTCCGACGCCCCTCTCCGATGCCCCTCTCCGACGCCCCTCTCTGATGCCCACTTAAACCCAGTGTTTGCCCGCGCGCTGCTTGGCACAGGCCGCTTGGCACAGGCCGCTTGGACAGCTACGATCGTTATTAGCAATCATTTCTGCTTAATTGAATCAGGGGCTGGCTGTGTGTGTGTGTTTGTATGTGTGTGTGTGTGTGTGTGTGTGTATGTATGTGTGTGTGTAGAGGGTGGGGGTCTCTCTGGAAGACATGCTGCCGAAAAGCAGGGGTGGCTTCTCTCGGTTCTTCTCTCTGTTCTTCTTTCTTTCTTCTCTCTCTCTCTCTCCCTCTCTCTCTCTCTCCCTCTCTCTCTCTCTCTCTGTCTCTCTCTTTCTCTTTTTCTGTCTCGCTCTTTCTGCCTCTCTCTTGCTCAGCCAAACAGCTGGCTCTCGCTGGGTGTCCTGAACAAAACAAAATCATTACTCTTTTTAATATAAGGAAACTGTCTGATTGAGGTTGTGCTGATTTATTAGCATTTATTAGCATTGTCCCCAAAAACTGCAATAAATTCACCTAAAAAAAGATGCATTTTATTTCATCATAAGGGATTGTAAACAACCAGCCTTATAAATTAACGCCATATACATATTCTCAAGGCAAGAATCCACACAGCTACATTGTAATCTAATTAATTTATCTGGCGATATTTCACACACACTCTTTGTCTCTCTGTCTGACTGTTTTTCTCTCTCTAACCCTTTTTCTCTCTCTGTTTCTCTCTCACACACAGACACATACACACACACACACACACACACACACACACACACACACACACACACACACGGCGAATGCTAAATGAATGTGAACTAAATATAAGAGGTCCACAGACACACACACACACACACACACATACACACACACACACACACACACACACACACACACACACACAGTGAATGCTAAATGAATGTGGACTAAATATAAGAGGTCCACAGACACACACACACACACACACACACACACACGCACACACACACACACACAGTGAATGCTAAATGAATGTGGACTAAATATAAGAGGTCTACATCACAGCCCAGGTGCAGAACATGCTGGAGGTGCAAGCACAACACCGCAGCGGAAACGTGCTCGCCTGAGACAGCGTGTGTGTGTGTGTGTGTGTGTCTGTGTGTGTGTGTGTGTGTGTGTGTGTGTGTATGTGTGTCAGCAAGTCTCACCTGAATCTCACATGTCCCCGTCCCCGCCACACACATCTCGCCTGTGTTTCACACGTCTCCGTACACACACACACACACACACACACACACACACACACACACACACAGCTCGACTATCTCACAGGTCTCCACACACTCCACCGGCCCTGAATAAAACATTTACTTCATCTTCAACAATTAAGATCACGCTGAATTATAGTATATTATATTCTTACTGTAAATTATATGCCACAAAATCTTAGGTGGAAACAGTGTCTGGTGCACTGTGTTTGTGAGTGTCTGTGTGTGTGTGTGTGTGTGTGGCTGTGTGTGTGGCTGTGTGTGTGAGTGTCTGTGTGTGTGTGTGTGTGTGTGTGTGTGTGTGTGTGGCTGTGTGTGTGAGTGTCTGTGTGTGTGAGTGTCTGTGTGTGTGGCTGTGTGTGTGGCTGTGTGTGAAAGCAAAAGTGTGGTAAGAACGTTTTATTTTTAACATATTTTATAGTGTATTTTATTGTGTGTGAAATGGATCATTTGTGTGTAAGTGTGTGTATGCTTTTGTGTGGTTAAGTACGTAGGTGTTTGGGGGTAAGTGTCTACATAATGTAAGTGTGTGTTTGAGAGACAGAGTGTGAGAGAGAGGAAAAGGAGCATGTGTATGTGTGTGTGTGTGTGTGTGTGTGTGTGTGTGTGTGTGTGTGTGTGTGTGTGTGTGCGTGCGTGCCTGAACTAGTGCAAATCCCCAGCACCCCATGCTGACACACAAAGTAGGGTAGCATCCGCAACCACGACAACGGCTACAATGGCAAGAGAACTGCCGCAGGTTTTCCTCTAGCTTTCTCTCTCTCTCTCTCTCTCTCTCTCTCTCTCTCTCTCTCTCTCTCTCTCTCTCTGTCTCCATCTCTCTCTCTGTCTCCATCTCTCTCTCTCCCTCTCTCTCTCTCTTTATGTCTCGCTCTTTTCTCTCTCTGTCTCTCTCTATGTCTCACTCTTCTCTCCATTTTTCTGTCTTTAACTGTCTTTCTTTCACTCACTCCCTCTTTCTTTCTCTCATACATACTCTCTGTCTCCCTCTCTCTCTTTCTCTCTCCACCTCTTTCTCTCCTCCTCCCTCCCTTCCTCTCCCTCACACACTGCTTTTTTCATATGGAAATGTGAAATAATGGGGTGATTAAATAGAGTTGTATATTAAAGTACAGCTGACATTAGCATTAGCATAATGTGCTGTGGCCTGGGGGCGCATACTTTATTTGCCATCTGCGTCGGACTGCACCCCCCCGGGAGGCCGGCGCTCAGCGCTCCTCAATAAACTCTCACCCGCACCCCAAACCCCCAGCCCGCACCCCTCACCCCCACTCCGCGCCCCAAACCCCCACTCCGTGCCCCACACCCCCACTCCGTGCCCCTTGCCCACACCCTCACCCCCACTCCGCGCCCCAAACCCCCACCCCGTGCCCCTTAGCCCCGCACCTCTGCACTCCTCACCCTTAGCCCCACACCTCTGCACCCCTGCACCCCCACCCTTAGCTCCACCCTTCTGCACCCCTCACCCTTAGCCCCACACCTCTGCACCCCTGCACCCTTAGCCCCGCACCTCTGCACCCCTCACCCTTAGCCCCGCACCTCTGCACCCCCACCCTTAGCCCCACACCTCTGCACCACCACCCTTAGCCCCGCACCTCTGCACCCCTCACCCTTAGCCCCGCACCTCTGCACCCCCACCCTTAGCCCCACACCTCTGCACCACCACCCTTAGCCCCGCACCTCTGCACCCCTCACCCTTAGCCCCGCACCTCTGCACCCCCACCCTTAGCCCACACCTCTGCACCCCCACCCTTAGCCCCGCACCTCTGCACCCCTCACCCTTAGCCCCGCACCTCTGCACCCCCACCCTTAGCCCCACACCTCTGCACCCCCACCCTTAGCCCCACACCTCTGCACCACCACCCTTAGCCCCGCACCTCTGCACCCCTCACCCCTGCTCTCTCCCCCTGCCCCCCTTCCCCCCCTCCAACGTCTTCATTGTGGGGTAGAAATGAATATCTACCCACCCCCCCACACACACACACTTTTTCTCTCTGTCTCTCTGTGCCCTCCCCCTCTACTCTACTCTACTCTACTCCTGACTTTTGTTGGTTGGTGTGTGTGAAGTTCAGCTTGTACAGTAAGCTTTCACGCCCCAGCAGTTAAAGCAGAAACCAGACAAGCTGGCAGACACTAGACAGGGGAGAGAGAGAGGGAGAGGGAGAGAGAGAGAGAGGGAGAGAGAGGGAGTGTGAGAGAGAGGGAGAAAGAGAGGGAGACAGGGGAGAGAGAGAGAGATAGAGAGAGAGAGAGAGAGACAGGGGAGAGGGATAGAGAGAGAGACATAGAGACAGGGGAGAGAGAGAGAGAGAGAGAGAGAGAGAGAGAGAGAGAGAGGGAGACAGGGGAGAGAGAGAGAGAGAGAGAGGGAGAGAGAGAGAGGAGAGAGAGAGGGAGAGGGAGACAGGGGGAGAGAGAGAGAGGGAGAGAGAGGGAGACAGGGGAGAGAGAGAGAGAGAGAGACAGGGGAGAGAGAGAGAGGGAGAGAGAAAGAGAGAGAGACAGGGGGAGAGAGAGAGAGAGAGAGAGAGAGAGACAGGGGAGAGAGAGAGAGAGAGAGACAGGGGAGAGAGAGAGAGAGAGGGAGAGAGAAAGAGAGAGAGACAGGGGAGAGAGAGAGAGGGAGAGAGAGAGAGAGAGAGAGAGAGAGAGAGAGACAGGGGAGAGAGGAGAGAGAGAGAGAGAGGTGTGGGGGGTGGGCTAAAGAAAAACACAGGCTGGTTGTGTTGAATTCTCTGCTGTCTTTGCGGGCCATTAGTTCTTTCAAAAGGCCCAGACGTAAAACAAGAGGGGGGGGAGGGGAGTGTGTGTGTGTGTGTGTGTGTGTGTATGTGTGTGCGCATGTGTGTGTGTGTCTGGCGGCCAGTGGAGAGGGGGAGGGTATGCGTGTGTGTGTGTGTGTGTGTGTGTGTGTGTGTGTGTGTGTGTGTGTGTGTGTGTGTGTGTGTGTGTGTGAACTCTAAGAAGGAGAAGAGGGGAAAAGAGGTCTATTGTTGATGAGCGTATGCGCTGTCCACTGTGTGAGTGTGTGTGTGTGTGTGTGTGTGTGTGTGTGTGTGAACTCTAAGAAGGAGAAGAGGGGAAAAGAGGTCTATTGTTGATGAGCGTATGTGCTGTCCACTGTAATTAAGTCAGAGGGCTTAGTGGAGGGCCCTGACAGCAGAGGTGAACAGCTGGGGTCCAGCCTACACGCCCAGCCAGTCAGCACTAGCTCACCAGAGCACTGGCGGCAGGAGACCTTCACACTTCAAACCTGTGTGTGGGTGTGAGTGTGTGTGTGAGTGTGTGTGTGTGTGTGTGTGCCCACAGTACAAACCTGTGTGTGTGTGTGTGTGTGTGAGTGTGAGTGTGTGTGTGTGTGCTCACAGTACAAACCTGTGTGTTTGTGTGCGTGTGTGTGTGTTCACAGTACAAACCTGTGTATGTGTGTGTGTGTGTGTGTGTGTGTGTGTGTGTGAGTGTGAGTGTGTGTGTGTGTGTGTGTGTGCTCACAGTACAAACCTGTGTGTTTGTGTGCGTGTGTGTGTGTTCACAGTTCAAACCTGTGTGTGTGTGTGTGTGTGTGTCTGTGTTGACACTTCAAACCTGCCGCCTCTTCACATGGTTCCCACTGTAAAGATGAATCCATCGAGCCCATCCATTAGGCTGGTGGCTCAAGAGTAATGATTTATATCGCATCAAATGCTACCGCCCAGCAACATCAGGACTTCTTTACAGGAGCCTTCTAATATGCCCTTTCGTCATAAGGAAAATGGGGAGAAGACCGCTCCCCCCAAAATAACCTGGGGCAATTAGAGAAAATTGTGTCACCAAAAATAATAATAATCGTGCACACTTATTTTAGCATTGCTATGTCAGGCTAGGCACTCGTCTTGTCGTCCCAGAATTCAGTGCCACTCATTTTCCACTTTCCGGCTCAACTAGCCCGCAGGTACAGCACTGCAAAAATGTTTCCACATCATTTAAGAATGCCAGAATACACACAAAATCTTTAAGTTAGAAAATATTCTCCTGACATATTTAAGCTGAAACATATTCCAAGCCAATTTATTTGTTTTATACCAAATGTATTTTTATATAAATTGTGTTATTTACTTAACATTTAATTTTAATTGCTGAACAGTTTTAGTATAGAAATAATGTAAATAGCCCTCTAAGCTTTGTGTTTTTATATTTAGGCTTCTTTGATATAAGACAATAGCAGTGATTAAATTATGTATCTAGAATCTCTTCACTCACCATTCCTTGTAGTGCCACATGCAGACACACATGTGCACGCACACACACACACACACACACACCCACACACACACACACACACACACACACACACACACACACACATGCACACACATGGAATACTGCATTCCAATACCCATTATTTGAATTATGGCTGCATATGTTTTTCTTCGTACCCTGAATTGCCACATTAGGTCAGAACAGCAAGCTTTCATTAAATAAATAAATGAAATTTGTTTCCAAGCGCACAATTACCATTTCTGTCCCTGTGAGTTTTTTCCCTGTGTGTGTGTGTGTGTGTGTGTATGTATCTTTGCTTATTCATGTGTGCATGTGTGTGTATTCATGTGCATGCATGTGTGTGTGTGTGTGTGTGTGTGTGTGTGTATTTAAACCTTAATCCCCCAGGAGCAAGGCGGAGCATGTTTAGCATCCTTTTCAGTGTATGCGCGGTGCGCGGGGCTTGTTTGTGCGGCACGGTGCCGTAACGAGTCCCTTTAGCATTGCAAACCTAGCCAGCCCTGCACCAGTGCCATCAATTAGCCACCCAGCGTTTAAGGCGCCCGGCCTCACCAAACACAGAGACTTCCATAACAACACTGACTGATCTGATCTAAAAAGCCTTCACACACACACACACACACACACACACACACACACCTGCAACTGATGCGGATCAAAAAGAAATCACGAAACCTTAATCTCATTGTGGACCGCCTGAAGGTGTGGGCTTGCCGTCAAAATTATTATCATCATCATATTTTAGCACTGTCAAAAAAAAAGAATATCACAGTGGAGTTTTTTATGTCGGTTTCTTGTCTCATGGTAGTAAGATTTGTAAGTCAAATTGCTGCAATTATTTCTTTTTTTTCAGTCTAGAATTCAAGCATTCTTAGTCTGTGGTTGTGTGATACAATGCTATTTGTCTAGAATTAAAGCATTCTTAATCTGTGGTTGTGTTATACGAAGCTATTTATTTGATCACAATACAGGCGCCTTAAATCACAGTTTCATTTGTGCTGTCTCAGTACAGGGAAATATTTCTCTGGCATCCTCCGAAAAGTCTGGGCCGTTTGGAGGATTTCCCAGGTTAAGGAGCATTTTGGGCTGGCATGGGCATCATAATTCAGTATTTTTGTGAAGAGTGGTAGATTAAAGGCAATCTCTACTGTGGGGACAACGTTCCTACAACGCTGCTTCTTCTTAGCTTACCAGGGCCCCGTCAAGTGCTTCTTAAGATCTGTCTGCCTCCTTCATGTGACGACATGTTGAGAGAGCTCGTATTTTACAGCCAAGCTAAATTTGTTTACACATGAAATTCCTTGTGTTTGGCACCAACACACGTGCAGTAAATACCTCCAGCCAGAGAATCGCAGTAACTATGAGGGGAATGTGATGATTTATGGCTGAGTTTTTTTTACTAGTATAATAAAACTGTTATTTTATTCTGTTTTTTGTTTGTGTTCCTTACGCAGGCAGGGATGAGCCTTCAAACTACATATGCACGACCTGCAAACAGCCCTTCAGCAGCGCGTGGTTTCTCCTGCAGCATGCCCAGAACACCCACGGGATCCGCATCTACCTGGAGACCAGCACCAACAACGCGGCGCTGACCCCCCGAATCACCATCCCGCCACCCATGGGCGCCGACTCCATACCCCAGTCTCCCCTCACCAATTTCCTGGGGGACAACAACCCCTTCCACCTCCTCCGCATGACGGGGCCCCTGCTCCGAGAGCCCCCGCCCGGGTTCGTGGAGAACCGCCTCCCCGGCACCCCGCCGTTCGTCAGCCCTCCACCGCGCCACCACCTGGACCCCCATCGCCTGGAACGCCTTAGTGCCGAGGAAGTGGGCTTAATCTCCCAGCATCCCAGTGCCTTTGAGAGAGTGATGCGCCTGAACCCCATGGCCCTCGAGTCCCAGTCCATGGACTTCTCGCGCCGGCTACGCGAGCTCGCCGGCAACAACACCACCGCCAATGCCACCCCGCCCCTGTCTCCAAGCCGCGGCAACCCCGTGCATCGCCTGCTCAACCCCAACCCCTTCCAGCCCTCCCCGAAGTCCCCCTTCCTGAGCACCCCGCCTCTGCCCCCCATGCCCCCCAACAGCACCACGCCGCCGCAAACGCAGGCCAAGTCCAAGTCGTGTGAGTTCTGCGGCAAGACGTTCAAATTCCAGAGCAACCTGATCGTGCACCGGCGCAGCCACACGGGCGAGAAGCCCTACAAGTGCCAGCTGTGCGACCACGCCTGCTCGCAGGCCAGCAAGCTGAAGCGCCACATGAAGACGCACATGCACAAGTCCGGCTCCGTGACCGGCCGCTCCGACGACGGGCTCTCCTCCAGCGGCTCGCCCGAGCCGGGCACGAGCGACGTCACGGGCGAGGGCGTGAAGAATCGCGACGGGGACTTCAGCGGAGAGGGTGGCGAGAACGAGGAGGAGGAGGAAGAAGAGGAGGAGGAGGAGCTGGAGAATGAGAGCAGGCCCGAATCGAACTTCAGCATGGACTCCGAGTTCAGTCGGAACCGGGAGAACGGCTCCAAGCCCCCCTCGGAAGAGAAAGACTTGTCCCTGGGCAAGATGGTGGAGAACGCGGCGCTGAACTCCATCCAGCAGTACAATAACTTGATCGTTGACAATCGCAAAAGGCTTCCTTTCTCCAAACGGTGCTCTGACGGGCAACGAGACACGGGGGACGAAGACTCGGTGGCCGGGGAGATGGACCGGGTGGAGCGGGCCACGGTGAACGGCAGAAACTGCGGCTCCGGCGACTCCTTCTCGGGCCTGTTCCCCCGAAAGCCCACGCCCATCACGAGCCCCAGCCTCTCCAACTCCTCCAAGAGGATCAAAATCGAGAAGGACCTGGACATTCCCCCCGCGCCCCTCATCCCGTCGGAGAACGTCTACTCCCAGTGGCTGGTGGGCTACGCGGCCTCGCGGCACTTCCTCAAAGACCCCTTCCTGGGCTTCACCGACTCCAGACAATCTCCCTTCGCCACGTCGTCTGAGCACTCCTCCGAGAACGGCAGCCTGCGCTTCTCCACGCCGCCGGGCGACCTGCTGGACGGCGGGCTGTCGGGCCGCAGTGGGACAGCGAGCGGCGGCAGCACTCCGCACCTGGGCGGGGCGGGCGGCCCCGGGCGGCCCAGCTCCAAGGAGAGCCGGCGCAGCGACACCTGCGAGTACTGCGGGAAGGTGTTCAAGAACTGCAGCAACCTGACGGTGCACCGGCGCAGTCACACGGGCGAGAGGCCGTACAAGTGCGAGCTGTGCAACTACGCCTGCGCCCAGAGCAGCAAGCTCACGCGGCACATGAAGACCCACGGTCAGCTCGGTAAGGAAGTGTACCGCTGTGACATTTGCCAAATGCCCTTCAGCGTCTATAGCACCCTGGAGAAACACATGAAAAAGTGGCACGGGGAACACTTGATGACAAATGAGGTGAAAATCGAACAAGCAGAGAGAAGCTAAGCTAGGCTTTTTTCCCCTTTTAGCCTCTTGAATAACAGACAAACAAACACAAAATGGGGTATCTGGGTACTCTTGGTTCACAGAGTAATGATTTTAGGTTATTTTATGTTTTGCCTAAGAAACTGCCATCTGAGAAAAAAAAAAAACAAAAAACAAAAAAGCAGGAAGTTCAACTATGTCGGTGTAAACTGCCTAAATTGGCGTTTTGATTTTTACAGTCTATCAGCGGATGAATTAAATATAGGTGGAGCCTTTAACTGTGCAATAATTTCTGTATTTATTGGATTTTGTAATGGTTTGGCATGTGCAGGTTCATTTTTATTTGATCATTATTTTCGTTTTGTTCTATTATTATGCTGGGAATTTCTTTTATAATCCCAGAAGACATCCTGAGATTTTCCTTTTCGCAGAGCAGAAAACCATTTGAATAATTTTAAGGCCACTGCTTTTACTGAATTGTACAGTTAAGTTAGATGTGTAATTTCTTGAGGAGAAGCCGAATTCAATCTTCAATTGAAAAAAAAAAACATAACTGATTTTTATATTAAAAAAAGCTTAGTGTTTTGTTTATTAGAGACAGTAGGACATGAGCGGACAACAATCTATTGCCATAGTAACACAAACAAACTTTAAACATGTCAATCTAATTGGGTGTGTAGCACTGAATGTCGTTTCTGACAGTAAATCTTACATGGATTCCGGGTCTTTCTGAACCGTCTCCTCCCGAGTCCATAAATCACGGAAGAACAGACCATAAAAATGGATGATCCCACCGGCAGCTGCTTCACGGCACCTAGTGCCACCCTAGTTAACGCTACTAACAAGAACCTTTCTTCTTTTCTAACTCACATTACCGGTAGCATTCAAACTGTTTACATTGAAAAATAAAATAATAAAAAGCCGTGCTTTTTAAAAAAGCCCATCCTTTGACATCACATATACATTATTGACCAATGCCAGTACTGTAGTAGCCTATTTATTTAGTGCGTTCCACCGAATAGCCCGCTTTCTGGGGGGTAAAACTAAACACCAGTGCACATGTGGAAACATCTCAGGGCGAACTGTGTGTCCTGCCTTCTCTATCTGCCCCAGTCATCTGCCTCTTCCCACACGGAAGACCAGTCCAGTCCAGTCCAGTCTGGTCCAGCACATCCATCTATACGTCTCTTTAGTAGTATGCTACTGAAAGACAAAAAGAAAAAAAGAAGTATCACTCTCCATGTTATTTTTTCTCAGGCACTTTTTGTTCCCCCTCGTAAGCACATAAATGGTCAGAGTAGATGGCAGTGGTTAGAGTTGGCCCAACCTGCACTGCCTAGAGGTCTCGATGTGGCACCCAAACCTGACCGGTACCGGCATAACCTGCTGTAACTGTTTGCTGGATTCAGGCGCCGATCCGGTTTGTGTCTTAGAAGACGTTTCTGGGCCAGAGCCTTTCAGAGATAGCTGCCATGAAGATGTGGCAGGTCCTAGCAGCAATGGCAGGTCCTAGCAGCAATGGCAGGTCCTAGCAGCAATGACAGGTCCTAGCAGCAAAGCTTAAACCTTTCAGCATCTTAGTGCCACTGACCAGACTGCTCCACCCGTAGAAGCCTGGTAGTCACCGCTTCTTGCATCTCATGTTCACATTTTACCCCTGTTGAGTGCTACATGTGTTCAAATGTGCATTGTTGGTTAAAGGGTGGTCTGGGTGTTTTTTTAGCCATAGTGGATAATACCACTTTAACCAGATAAGAACAAACTAAAATACAATTAAACCTGAAGTTTTAAAACAGTAGAACTCAAATCGTGTACTTCATCTACCGATGTTCGGGAAATCACTTGAAATAGCCCTATGCATTTCTAAATATATTTATCAATCATTTTGAAATGAATTTATACTCTATAGTGTATCTTATTATAAAGTTTACCATTGTCAGAAATGTTTATACTGATGCTTTTATCTGGTTAACTTGGTTATTTGCCCAGTAAAACAGTCATTGGCAAATTACATAGGAAACAGTAGTAGCCTGACTTGCACAGTAGAAACAGTGTGTGCAGAATGCTGTTGAGCATGTTCCTAAACAGTAAGACTATTTTTCTTTCTGTCTTTCTTTCTGTCTTTCTTTCTTTCTTTCTTTCCTCCCATTCAGGGCTTCCTGTGATGTGTAGTTGAACGCGCACTAAGAAGTAGCCACTCTGTTGCGTAGCGAGCGCACATCTGACCTTTCTGAGCGTTTTAGAGAGAGGGAGAGAGGGAGAGAACACGGGCACATGTATGTTTGGGCTCCTCGCCAGGCACCAGGCACTGACCTTGCCTAAGCTATGTTACACAGCCATGTTACATGCAGTTATGATTCCCTCCTTCACGTAGCACACACACACGCACACACACACGCACACGCACATGCACAAACACAGACACACAGACACACACGCACAAATGCACACGCACGCATATGTGCATGCACACACGTGCACACACACACACAGACACACACACGCACGCATATGCGCATGCACACACACACACAGACACACACACGCACGCATATGCGCATGCACACACACACACTCACACACACACACACACACACACACACACACACACACACACACACACACACACACACCTCCTGAGAGCCACGCCACCCAAATTGGTAGACTGAAAGCACCATCTAAAGGCAAGAGACACAGGTAAACAGCATTTTGCAGCCTGAGCCGCACTTTATGTTTTTTTTTTTTTCAACACGTTTTTGTTTTTCTTAAAAAAAGAAAAAAGCAGAAAACGGCTTCTGAGCAAGAAATTACGTTTGATGGATTGACTAGGCCTTGCAGAAGGGAGCATCAGAGATTCGAGTGCCAGTGTTGCTAGGCTTGGCTTTCACAACGCTGGCACTATAAAAAGTCAAACTAATTTATTTGGACAGTTGTTATACTGCCATTCGATTGGACATGAGTGTGCCTTGAATACTGAGCTTCCTATTTTTAGTCTTTAGAGACAAATGCAACACTTTTGTGAAGCAAGGAATTAAAGGAATAAAATAAACAATTGTAGTTAAATGTCCTTTTAAAATATGAAATCGTAAATCATCTGAAAAGAGAAGATAAATGATTTTAACATGAACAAGGTGGCCAGCACAATATTGATGTGTCTGTGTGTGTATATATGTATGCATATGTACATATGAAGGCACAAACACACACACACACACACACACACATACACACATATATACATATACAGAACATTATTCACTGCAGGACAAGATTGCGTCCCTTGGTTTTAAAAAAATAAAGAAATACTTGAGTGGCCTAGCACACCACTTCTAAGCAAGGATGAGACTGGACAAAAATCAGGAACAGCAAAACAAAAGAAAAAACAAAAAAAAAAAAACATGAATTTAGTGCACTCTGTCTTAAATACGTTTACAGTATTGAAACAAGTACAAGGGTAAAATGATATTTCTGTGTATGTGTGTTTTAAACAATTTTTTTGTTTGTTTTTATGTTTGCTTCTAAACTTCCTCTGAATGCCATAGTGGCTGTGTGTATATTGGTTTTTTGGTGACGGGGTTTTAGTATATATATAAATATATATAAATATATATATTACATTTCTCTTGTTTACTGTACAAGTATACCAGTATTTGTAATATTGGAGAATGCCTGGGCATTTTACAAGGATAGAATTTTTTTTCCATTTTTTTTTCAATTATTATTTTTTATTTGATTTTTGTTTCAGTCCAATTTAAATTGTGGGTCTATAAAATGTTTTTGTCACTGTAATTGTAAAAGTCTTGAGTTTTAGTAAATTTAATTCTGCCTTGGGTGTGAGAAAATAATAATAATGAAAAAAAGAATGAATAAAAAAAAGAATGCTTACCAGAGCTCGATGATGGTGGTGAAGGGACCAGCTAATCAATATAAGGAAGATTTCCCACGTAGAATATGTTCAATATGGGTTTTGATTTTCAGGAAAACCCCTCACCTCCCTGAGACATATCTCTTTCTCCTTCTGAAATGGTGATTCTTAACGGCTGGATTGAGAACCGTGTGTAGGCATTCACTGTCTTTTTACTGCGGCTTGTGCTTTTTACCTTGTATATGCATCTCTTTTGAGAATGGTAACCGTGGGTTACCCTGGAATCATATTAGGAAGAGGAAGTGGTCCATTTGCTGAATTCTAAAGGTCAGAGGTCAATACAGCACCATCAGAAGCTGCCACAGTATATTTTTGGTTTGGCAGGATAAAACATTGCAAAAAAAAAAAGCATTTAGAATTTGTATTGCTGAAATGGACGTTATTGTACAGAAGGGATTTTCAAAAGGCTGTCTAACAACCTTTTGATGTAGCTACATAAACAAACGTAAATGTTTTGTTAATTATATTGGTTGTAAATATTTTTTTTATATCAACCCAGACTTTTATTTCTTTTTTTTAATTTGTGTGTGTTCTGATGGGCACTGACAAAAAGTCTGTCCTTTTTGGGGTCACTGACCTTTCAACGTTCAACCTAGACATTTGTCTTTTTTTCCCTCTTTGCTTTGGGTGTAAGACCTTATCCATACTGGCACTTGTCAGCTGGTCTTTTAGCATGAGAAGAATAGAGCACAAATACAAGCTGTCGCGATTGTCCAATTAACTGCTCATTTGTGTCTTTTTTTGGTTTGTTTTCAAGAAGTAAAAACCTGAAACCTCCTTCCCTGTGTGGTGTGGATGTGTAGACTTCACTGTGTGGTGTGGATGTGTAGACTTCACTGTGTGGTGTGGATGTGAAGACTTCACTGTGTGTCGCGTGGATGTGTAAACTTGTCTGTGTGTGGTGTGGATGTGTGGACTTCACTATGTGGTGTGGATGTGTGGACTTCACTGTGTGGTGTGGATGTGTAGACTTCACTGTGTCGCGTGGATGTGTAAACTTGTCTGTGTGTGGTGTGGATGTGTGGACTTCACTGTGTGGTGTGGATGTGTAGACTTCACTGTGTCGCATGGATGTGTGGACTTCACTGTGTGTCGCGTGGATGTGTAGACTTCCCTGTGTGGTGTGGATGTGTAGACTTCACTGTGTGGTGTGGATGTGTGGACTTCACTGTGTGGTGTGGATGTGTAGACTTCACTGTGTCGCGTGGATGTGTGGACTTCACTGTGAGTCGCGTGGATGTGTAGACTTCCCTGTGTGGTGTGGATGTGTAGACTTGTCTGTGTGGTGTGGATAGGTAGACTTGTCTGTGTGTGGTGTGGATGTGTAAACTGCAGAGCTGCTAAGGTTGGTGTGTGTGTGTGTGTGTGTGTGTGTGTGTTTACTTTCACTCTATACCATCCAAAGGCTCACTCAAACATACACGTGTACGCGCACACATACACACACACTTAAAACAGACTGATAAACATACAGAGAGAGATGTAGATAGAGAATTGCAATCAAACACGCACACACTCTCTCTCACACACACACACATACACACACACACAGACCAATCAAATCACAGAAAAATAAATGATATTATTCTACGAATATACCTATGTACGGATGTGTGGTGCATACAGTGTAGCCAGAGGGCAGATCGTATCTCTCTGGGCCTCTAACCAAAGCAGACGATTACAGGCCTGTTTCACAACTCCCTCGCCGCTCGCTGCAGGCACAAGTACACCCGACACTTAGCCACAACCACGCACTACGGTACGGTACGGTACGGTTCAAAACTGCAGGCCAGAAGCGCTTGGGCCCTATATCTCTGTTACCAAAAAAAGTGACCAGGCCCCTAAGAAGTGGTGCTTTGATGGGGACCAAAGGCCCCCCCCGCCTCCTCCTCCTCCAAAGTCCCCCTCCGCCTCCTCCTCCACCTCCTCCTCCAAAGGCCCCCATGCCTCTTCCTCCACCTCCTCCTCCTCCAAAGGCCCCCACCTCCCCCCCTGCCTCCTCCTCCAAAGGCTCCCTTGCTCTTTCTCTCACTCTTGGGCTGGGCTAGTCTGGGCTGAGTTGCCCTAATCTGGGCCGCTCTCTTGCTCTCTCGCTTACTCAATAACTCATTCTCTCATCCTCTCGCTCATTCACTCACTCACTCACTCACTCTCTCACTCTCTCTCTCGCTTACTCACTCACTCACTCATTCTCTCGCTTACTCACTAACCCACTCTCTCGTTCTTTCACTCACTCTCTCACTTACTAACTCACTCACTCTCTCGCTCTGTCACTTACTCAATAACTCACTCACTCACTCACTCTCTCGCTTACTCAATAACTCACTCTCTCGTTCTCTCACTCACTCTCTCGCTTACTCACTCACTCATTCACTCACTCACTAACTCACTCTCTCGTTCTCTCACTCACTCTCTCGCTTACTCACTAACTCACTCTCTCTTTCTCTCACTCTCTTTCTCTCACTGTTGCTCTCTCCCTGGCTCCGCAGCTCTGAGTGGTGTTAAATACCTCCCTCCACCCCGCTAGCCATCAAACGCCCTAAATACCTCCCTCCACCCCGCTAGCCGGGCTCCGCAGCTCTGAGTGGTGTTAAATACCTCCCTCCACCCCGCTAGCCATCAAACGCCCTAAATACCTCCCTCCACCCCGCTAGCCATCAAACGCCCTAAATACCTCCCTCCACCCCGCTAGCCGGGCTCCGCAGCTCTGAGTGGTGTTAAATACCTCCCTCCACCCCGCTAGCCATCAAACGCCCTAAATACCTCCCTCCACCCCGCTAGCCATCAAACGCCCTAAATACCTCCCTCCACCCCGCTAGCCGGGCTCCGCAGCTCTGAGTGGTGTTAAATACCTCCCTCCACCCCGCTAGCCATCAAACGCCCTAAATACCTCCCTCCACCCCGCTAGCCATCAAACGCCCTAAATACCTCCCTCCACCCCGCTAGCCGGGCTCCGCAGCTCTGAGTGGTGTTAAATACCTCCCTCCACCCCGCTAGCCATCAAACGCCCTAAATACCTCCCTCCACCCCGCTAGCCGGGCTCCGCAGCTCTGAGTGGTGTTAAATACCTCCCTCCACCCCGCTAGCCATCAAACGCCAGGCTTGAGTGCTTTTCCAAGTCCGCCCTTGGGGACTTTCCAAACTTCACACACGCGCACACACGCACACACACACACACACACCAAAAAGAAGGGGTTTGGGTTACACGTCCCAATGCTTAGGAAGGCAGGGAGAGAGAGCGAGTGAGCAAGCGAGAGAGTGAAAGCGCGAGAGAGAGAGAGAGAGAGAGAGAGAGAGGGAGGGAGAGAGAGAGAGAGGGAGGGAGAGAGAGAGAGAGAGCACAGTAGGCCAGGTCTTGGCATATGCAGCGAATATGAGATGTTGGCTGGACAGCATACGGTTCATGTCTGATGTAAAGACAGCTGAAGCCTGCTGACAGGCACGCCGCCTGTCTGCTAGGAGCACACAGATACTACAGACTGATAATCAGAGATGGGCAGACTTCCCCTGCCAAATTCATCTGTTCTGGTCACACTCAGTCTGCCACAACACACATCTGTTACACACATTCAGCACCTACTCTAATAAAATAACATCACAAACACTTTTAAGATCAATGACTGTCCTCCTATGGAAACTCACATTTCACTGTCCTGATTTAAGTCATTGCCTTGTATTATTTCTCCGCGGCGGAAAAAGAAAGCAGACCTGCAATTAGTCCTGTTGAGACAGACAGAATTGAGACAGAGCAGGACGAGTTTTGATTTGGCATCAGTTTCAAGGCAACAGGCTAATTAAGTCTATCCCTGACTGGCCTGCTCTTTGAAGTGCCCTGTAGGGGGGATTATCCCAAATGAAGAGAAAGCGAGGGAAGCGAGAAGGAGAGAGAGAGAGAGAGGGAGAGAGAGAGAGAGAGAGGGAGAGAGAGAGAGAGACAGAGGGTGAGTAGAGAGAGACAGAGAGAAAGTAAGTGAGTAGAGAGGGAGAGAGTGACAGACAGAAAAGGAGGGAGAGAGGAAAAGAGAGGGACAGAGAGGAAGAGACAGGGAAGAGAGAGGGGGAAGAGAGAGGGAGAGAGAGAGAGAAGGAGAGAAAGAGAGAGAGAGAGGCCCACGAGGTGTTCCTCCCGGCTTTCCTGGTGTAGTGGAGTGTGATGGTTAAATCCACAGGAGGAGGAGGTGTGTGTTTTGCTACGCAGCGTGAGAGTGGTCAGACTCTGAGATGCGGTGTGTGTGTGTTCTCATTCTGTCCCACGGCCCGTCAGTTTACCTTACCGCACATCTTATCCAGCTCCCAAGCCTCACACACAGCACACACACACACACACACACACACACACATTCATTTACATGCACAGCTCCAACTACTCATGCTTTCCACACACACACACACACATTAATTCACATGTGCTGATCAGACTGCCTATCCTTACCACATACACACACACTTTAATTCACAGGCCCTGTTCCAAATACGCATCCTTATTGTACACACACACACACACACACACACACACACACATACACACACACACACACGTTCATTCATATGTGCTAATCTGACTGCCTATCCTTACCGCACACACACACCCCTTAATTCACATGCCCCTTTCCAGCTACCCAGCCTTGCCACACACACACACGTTAATTCAGACGTGTGCCATTCCAATCACCTATTCTAATCACACACACAGGGACGCGCTAAGGGGGTGAGGGGGTAGATCAGGACCATTCGGGGGGCCCAGAGCTTTACAGGGGCCCACAGAGGACTATGATATGATTGGGGTGGGGACCCAAAGTCATTTTCTCTCAGGGGGCCCACATTTTCTAGCACAGTCCCTGCACACACACACACCGCCGCTGCACACACATGACGTTACTGAACATGAGCTGGTTTACGTAACCACACTAACTGCTCATGCTACATTCCCCTTCCATGTGCTGATCACACATACCTCGTTAGTGACACACTGCCATTATCCTGTGTGTCCACATTACAAATGCTACCTACCGGACTTGTGTTTTTACACACTCTTCTGCCCCCTTCAGAAAATACACATTAAGATAATACAAGTTAAGTTTTTTTTATTTATTTTTTTTTTTTATTTAATTAAGAGAAGTTACGTTTTTATTTAGCATATATTGTGATCCCTCAGAAATGGCAAACTGAATGAAAAAAAATGTACAATTTGTTTTTTTTTTAATGAAATAACATTTTTTATTGGAAATTTAACTGCAAAATATGACATAAAAATTAAACACAAAAATAAAGGGAAAAAAAAACATTAAATGGGGTATTATGAATATGAAAATTTAATCTGTGCTGTTCTCTGCTTTTCTACACACACGCACACACATACACACACATCTTCATTAGACTACATCGCAAGAGAGTGATAAATGACTATATATTATACAATATAAACAAAAATATAAATAAATAAATAAATAAATAAATAAATAAATATGTATATATATATATATATATATATATATATATATATATATATATATATATA
>CM050205.1:3370000-3382500 GCA_027475355.1 Coilia nasus
CTACCATCACCTCACACACACAAGGGTGCCTACCGACCGTCAGCGACGCAAGGCTCAGCTCACCACACAGCTGCTAGTTGGCTGTTTATTTCAGCCATGACACACTGACACACAGCGATGAGCAGTCCGTGTCGTTGTCTGCCAGCTCTCCACCGTGGGTGGGCAGACACAGAGGAAGAGGATGATCGAGAGGAAGACGTAGACTTTGCAAGCAGTCAGCGCAGTAGGAGGTGGTCAATGACTGTATTGTTTTTCTCTCTTAATAAGAATTATATCAAATATCGAAAAGTAAAGTCACAATAATGTAGGACATATATTCCATGCAGGAAGAATTAGAGCTCCCTATGTAGAATTTAAAAAATGAATAAATAAAAAATCCCATGACAAGGGAACATCTATCCTTCCTAGCAATTTTCATTGATAATGACCCATCTGTCTGTGGCTTGGGTAAGGCTCGGTAGAAACGGCAATATATCTATCTACGTCTCTCCAAAATGATATGGCCTTCAGATGGTGATCACAGTTTAATTAGGTCCTAATTTACAGGGGAATGAATCTGTGTCCAAGAGGTTAATACTGCAGATTCCATGAGCTGAAAAAAATGATTGGCCTATCTCCAAATGGTGTATCGAGAGATATTGCATTTTCCCCGGGGGGCCAAGCGGCATTAGTAATTACTCACTGGACCAAGAGTCCGGGCTTTGGCAGACCTCTTTATGAAGTCCACAAATTGAGGTCATGCTGCCACGCTTCAAGGTACGCTACAGGTCGGAAGAGTCCTATTGTTGGAAACATCCCCGCAGAAAATATGTATATAATGTAAGACACGCACAGCAGATGGACAAATGAAAAGGCTGTATTTGTTTTGTCTTCCATGTTGGCAGCCAATTAAAACTGAAGTCTTCCCTTACGACCAGCGTTTTCAAAGCAAAAGCCTATTCAGGATCCTGCATGCCCAGCTGTAGCAACTCCGCTGGCCTGTGTTACGACTGGAAAGTGACTTTTCTTTGATTCACATTCTATGTGGGCTCGCAGTTTTTACAAGTGACAGTATATTATTTTGATAAAGCACATTTAAATACTTTATGCACTTTTTCTGTGGCACAAAAAGCCCAGAGTCACCTCTTTTATGTCAGTGGAGACCGAAGGCATGCTGTGAGCGAAAGAGAGAGCGAGAGAGAGAGAGCAGAGGAAGCAAAGGATTCTTAAAAGACTGCCTCTAAAAAGAAGTTGTCTTGTCTCTGAGCCACACGTCTTTAGCGTGGTGGCTGACAGGCAAAGAGGCAGAGAGGGAGAGAGGGATAGAGACTGAGAGGGAGAGAGGGAGAGACAGAGAAGGATAGAGGGAGAGAGGCAGAGATGCAGAGAGACAGAGAGACAGAGAGGGAGAGAGGGAGAGAGGCAGAGATGCAGAGAGACAGAGAGACAGAGAGGGAGAGAGGGAGAGAGGGATAGAGACATAGAGACAGAAAGACAGAGACAGAAAGGCAGAGATGCAGAGAGACAGAGATGCAGAGATGCAGAGAAGCAGAGAGGCAGACACGCAGAGAGACAGAAAGTTAGAGAGGCAGAGAGACAGAGAGGCAGAGAGACAGAGAGGCAGAGAGGCAGAAAGGCAGAGAGACAGAAAGTTAGAGAGGCAGGGAGACAGAGAGGCAGAGAGGCAGAGAGGCAGAGAGACAGAAAGTTAGAGAGGCAGGGAGACAGAGAGGCAGAGAGGCAGAGAGGCAGAGAGACAGAAAGTTAGAGAGGCAGAGAGACAGAGAGGCAGAGAGGCAGAGAGGCAGAAAGGCAGAGAGACAGAAAGTTAGAGAGGCAGGGAGACAGAGAGGCAGAGAGGCAGAGATGCAGAGAGGCAGAGAGGCAGACAGGCAGAGAAGCAGAGAGACAGAAAGTTAGAGAAGCAGAGAGGCAGACAGGCAGAGAGACAGAAAGTTAGAGAGGCAGAGAGACAGATATGCAGAAAGACAGAGAGACAGAGAAGCTGAAAGACAGAGGCAGAGATGCAGAAAGACAGACAGGGAGAGAGGCAGAAAGGCAGAGAGGCAGAGAGGCAGAAAGGCAGAGAGGCAGAAAGGCAGAGAGGCAGAGAGGCAGAGATGCAGAAAGACAAAGAGGCAGAGAGGCAGGGAGACAAATGACAGGACTCAGTAAAACCAAGCTGCTGCCAAACAGGGTGTTCACGGAGCCTTCTGCGGCCGCCGGTGGCCTGGGATCGCACTTCGCTTCGCCAGGACCAGAGGCTCCGTTAGCTACTGTCTCCGAGGTACCACCCAGAGCGGCCTCAGAGTGTGTGTGTGTGTGCGTGCATGTGTGTGTGTGTATGTGTGTGTGTGGGTTTGTGTAAGTGCGCGTGTGTATGTTCATGTAGGTGTGTGTGTGTGTGTGTGTGTGTGTGTGTGTGTGTGCGTGTGTGTGTTTGTGTGTGTGTGTGTGTGTGTGTGTGCATGTGTATGTATGCATGTGTGTGTGTGTGCATGCATATGTGTGAGTGCATATGCGCGCGTGTGTGTGTGTAAGCTGCCGGGCCCCCAGTGTTGTATCGGGTTACTAAACGCTCCCCCAGTGGCCACTGGCCTCTGATCAGCGGGCCCCCAAACCAGCGCTGGCAGCTGCAAGCACCGGGCTGAGATAACTCAAGACCGGGCCAGAGAAAAGAGGGGAAATGAAAAAAAAGAAAGAAAGAAAGAAGGAAAGAAGGAAAGAAAGAAGGGGGAAAATCACCGCAAGCATACAGTGAGGCACGGCTGAAATCCGAGACTGCTTCTTGGCAGAGAAATGGCTCCCTCTGCGGCGGCACTGAATTGCTATCTGACTGGTTAAAATATGTCATCGCCAAAATATACTGGACTTGTACGGGTCAGCTGGGACTCAGTGAGAGTCTTACACGTCTTTTTATGTGCAAGATTCAGTCGGTCGGCCGGTACTTTTTAATAAACTGTATATTTACATTTGCAGACATGTTCACTATCTTGCAATACATTTTATACAGGTTCGCTTAGCTTTGACCTTATATCTCAGAGTATGTGTTTTAGCATGACCTCATTTTTAGTTTTTCGTATTTGAAAACGAATCTCGAGTGTAATGGTTTGACATTTGCAGCTCTGCAGAGAGGACCCTCGATGTCTGGGCAGGCCTGCTCGCCCTGCCCTTGGCCAGCACTGCTCTTAATTCCAACTACTCTCAGAACTGGTGTTTCACATACACACACATACACAAACACACACACGCACACACACATACAAGCACAAACAGAGAGAGAGAGAGAAAGAGAGAGAGATAACGTGAGAGAGGCAGACACACACACAAACATAGACATACACATGCACACAAAAACACACACACACACACACACACACACACACACACACACAAACATAGACATACACATGCACACAAAAAGACAGACAGGAACACAGAGAGCCAGCGAGCGAGAGAGAGAGAGACAGACAGACACACACACACACACACACACACACACACACACACACACACACACACACACGCACATGCACACGCACGCACACACACACACACACACACACACACACACACACACACACACACACAGATGGACAGCCAAGGGTTAAGGAGTCCAAACGATCTGCACTGCCCCGACCTGTTCCAGTGGTTTATGCGTCTTTCAGTGCCAGCCAAGTAGCCCTGGGCCGTAGCTGTGAAACCTTAGATGAAACTCACACACACACACACACTCTCTCTCTAGCATACACACACACACACACACACACACACACACACACACACACACACGCACATGCACACGCACGCACACACACACACACACACAGACACAAACACAGACGCACACACACACGCACATGCACACACAGACTTGCCACCTTTAACAGCTCACACAGCACACATCTGGGCTAGATCAGATCTTCCATTGATGGTACTCATAGGTATCTCTCTCTCTGTCTGTCTGTGTGTCTGTGTGTCTGTCTGTCTGTGTGTTTGTCTATGTGTCTGTCTGTCTATCTGTCTGTCTGTCTCTGTGTGTGTGTGTGTCTGTCTGTGTGTGTCTGTGTGTCTGTCTGTCTGTGTGTCTGTCTATGTGTCTGCCTGTCTATGTGTCTGTCTGTCTGTGTGTCTGTGTGTGTGTGTGTGTGTCTGTCTTTGTGTCTCTCTGTCTGTCTGTCTGGACTGTGACATACTGAAAGACAGCACTGAATGACCTTAGATGCTGTTGACATTCTTAGACGTGGGCTGGGGACAGAGGGGGGGTGGGCGTGGTGTTGAATATGGGGGGTGCTTATTGTCAATCACCAGTACCTGCTTAGATAAGCGCTGCACTTTTACATGCTGGACCTGGTCTGAAAACCTGGCCTTCTACGCATGCATTTTATTTAAAGATAAAATCTTCTTTTGGCTTTCATTGTCCGGGCAGTCTGAATTATCATTACACATTTTGCTTTCTTCCATGGCTTGCATACTGTATGTGCCGCTCGGAGATAAGCTGACCTTTAGTAGATGTGGCTGTGCGATCAGATTGAGCGCTTAGTGCTGTATTCCCGTGGTGAATGATTAAAAAGGAAAAAAGAGCCTATTTGTGTACACACACACTACGCACCCTCGAAGAACCGGGCTTCCCTCGAGCATAGAGAACCTTCCCAGATCCACGTGCCTCATGCAGGCCAAATGTGCTCCACGGTACCACGCAGAGCACAGCTTTTGTCTAGAACTGCGTTTCCTTCTCTGTGTCTCCTTAAAAGCGCCACATGCCGACGTCTCTGGTCGCGATGGCATTCCAGCCGAACAAGACCAGACAGCACTGCTCCACTGCAGCTGCACAGAGGGAGGCGCGCTCTACAGGAGGAGAGAAGGAGGTGCAGGGAGGCGCGCTCTACAGGAGGAGAGAAGGAGGTGCAGGGAGGCTCGCTCTACAGGAGGAGAGAAGGAGGTGCAGGGAGGCTCGCTCTACAGGAGGAGAGAAGGAGGTGCAGGGAGGCTCGCTCTACAGGAGGAGAGAAGGAGGTGCAGAGAGGCTCACTCTTCTCTACAGCAGGAGTTTAAAGGAGGTGCAGGGAGGCTCGCTCCACAGGAGGAGTATGAGGGAGGTGCAGGGAGGCTCGCTCCATAGAAGGAGAGAAGGAGGTGCAAGGAGGCTCGCTCCACAGGAGGAGTTTGAAGGAGGTGCAGGGAGGCTCGCTCTTCTCTACAGCAGGAGTTTGAAGGAGGTGCAGGGAGGCTCACTGTACAGGAGGAGTATGAGGGAGGTGCAGGGAGGCTCGCTACACAGGAGGAGAGAAGGAGCTGCAGGGAGGCTCGCTCCATAGGAGGAGAGAAGGAGCTGCAGGGAGGCTCGCTCACACAGGAGGAGTTTGAAGGAGGTGCAGGGAGGCTCACTCTTCTCTACAGCAGGAGTTTAAAGGAGGTGCAGGGAGGCTCGCTCCATAGGAGAGAAGGAGGTGCAGGGAGGCTCGCCCTACAGGAGGAGTATGAGGGAGGTGCAGGGAGGCTCACTCCACAGGAGGAGAGAAGGAGCTGCAGGGAGGCTCACTCCACAGGAGGAGAGAAGGAGCTGCAGGGAGGCTCGCTCCATAGGAGGAGAGAAGGAGGCTCAGGGAGCGAGGCTGAGAGAGGGAGGCTCGCTCCACAGAAGGAGTTTAGAGGAGGTGCGGGGAGGCTCACTCCACATGAGGAGTTTGAAGGAGGCACAGGGAGCGATGCATTAAGCCAGAGGGGAAAGGGAGGCTCGCTCCACATGAGGAGTTTGAAGGAGTTGCAGGAAGCGAGGCACTAAGCCAGAGGAGAGAGGGAGGCTGTCTCCACAGGACGAGTTTGGAGGAGGTGCAGGAAGCGAGGCACTAAGCCAGAGGAGAGAGGGAGGCTGTCTGAAGACTCCTGAAGAGGTGCCTGAGGAGCCGCGATACACACAAAGTTGTGTAACGGCCCTAAAGCGCCCTAACCGTGCTTTATGGCTAATTAAGACCCTGTTTGTTCGGCTCTTGTCGGGTCTTCTTGTACTTGTGAAACCGAAATGGAATGTGCTGTGCTCCGTGGCGAATCAATATTGTCCTCTTCGGATGAGCCGGCGAGCTGAAAGTTCTGTGTGTTTTCTCACACTGTGAAGCAATGACTTCCTCTCGCATTTTACTCTCCGCCTTTGGGTCCGTATCTTGCTGTGTGGAAGTGCTCTCACCAACTCACAGCTTAAAGAGATAAGTGTAATCTACCGAATCTACAGACAAAACAAAAAACATGTTTACCCTGCTAGTTAAGCAATCTCAGTTTGGATCATCATATGATTTTATTACAAGTCCTTACATATACAAAATTAATCCTAATGTCCAGAATAGAATAGTCTCTATGTATGTAATGTGCTATAAATTAAATTGACTGGGAAAGAAACATTTTTAATTCAAACTTATCAAGCTCTTTAAAACAGTACCCTGCTTTAAATGTAGACCTCCATTTTTATAAATAATTATAAAACAAATATGACAAATAGTTTAAAAATACTCACAGGAAGCAGTTAAACTATTATATGAAAAAGAGCCCTGCTGAGGTCAGGTGTGAGGCATAGCTGTTGTTGATGTTGCAGCACACAAACAAACAGGCCAGGGGGTGTCATTTAGAAGCTAGAGCATGATCTATCCAAATCTTCGGCATTATCCTGCGATCGGGCCGCAGAGGGGTCAAGAAAGCCGAGCCATGCTGGAGAGATGCTTGCTCAAGGGGGCCATTACTCTTCATAATAAAACACATTCCTGTGTCTGCATCTGCCGTCCCCATTAATATTCACTGGTGGTGCGACCTGCTGTTGTTTCCCCCTCTTCCCCCCCCCAGTCACTCGCTCCCAGTCCGTCCCAACCTAGGGCCCTGCCGCACATAATTAAAGTGATAAATAGATTTGGGCTCGTACTCCTCGGAAAGGTGAGACCTAGCTTCGGGTCATTATCGCGCCGAGGAATTGGACACGTGCTTGTCCTGTGATACATATTTCATCCTTCCGTTCGAATTAGACTGTGAAATTCCGCCGTGAAAATAAACAGCGTCAGGTGAGTCGCTTGGCCGGGCCGGGCCTTGTGAAATCTGCCGACGTGGAGCGAGGGGGCTTGTTTTACCGCCGTGCACCTGATAGTGCAGGCCGGCATCTTCGCCTTCGCTAGCTGCCTCTGCTCCTGGCCAAGGGAGTCGATGAGATATTGCCGTCCTTGAAGGCTATTTCTAGTAACTCACACTCGCAGATTAGATCAGACAGTGTGTGTAACACCCAGAGGCTTCTGGATGTGTGGAAGAGATTTCTGCTTTCATTAAGCAAGCATCCGTTCTCACAAATATCAGCATTAAACTTGACAATTTTCTGGTTATTACTGTACATGACACCATTGCACTGAGCTGTCCGTGTACTGGTTGTACTGCGCTTGAGCGACCAAAAATATCAGATTCATCCGTGGGCACAGTGCTAATGAAGAACAGAAGCTAAAGTCATTATTTGTATGGCATGGCAAATATGGTAACAACATGGAATACTATGTACCTACACTATACTTACTTACCACTAAGCCTAACCCTAAAGTCATTATTTGTATGGCATGGTAAATATGGTAACATGTAATAGTATCTACTTACACTATACTTACTTAACACTAAGCCTAACCCTAAAGTCATTATTTGTATGGCATGGTAAATATGGTAACATGTAATAGTATCTACTTACACTATACATACAGTACTTAACACTAAGCCTAATCCTAAAGTCATTATTTGTATGTCATGGTAAACATGGTAAATGTTGTGCAGAGTTTTCCTGTATATACAACCACTATTTATACATTTATTTATACAACTTTATTTATTTACACAACTTTAAACCTACTATGGCCAGAGGATTCTCTACTGCCGGATCAATAAGCTCTTCAGGAAGAAAATGTGATTTTATTACACGTACTTACTTAGTAGTAGAGTAACTTTATTGATCCCGAAGGAAATGAAGGTGTCCAGTAGCATACACATAATACACATTGCAAAAACAGATCAAACCTATTGCACACATCTGCATAATACAACATTCACTGAACTGAGGGGAGGGGAAAAAGTGTGTGGTTTCACCCAGAATCCCTTGCCAGAGAGGTGTACACGGTGTCTCTGTGTGTATCAGTGCTCCCTGTGTATCGGAATCATGGTGTTTTAAAGTAGTTATAGTAACACTCTATTGTGCGGTTTCTTTTTTAGTGTGAGGACATGTAACAACATGTAATAGTATGTATTTACATATGTAACACTAACCCTAACCCTAATGTACACTGTAACAACACAACGTTACATATTGTTACACACTTTGTCACACTGTACCTAACTGATGTAAGAGGGACGGTAAAATAAGCGCAACCCTACTTGCCTACTTGAGTGGCAGAAATCGTGGTCCTCTTAAGCTCACAGATGGCAAGTAAGATTCCGCCCTGCGTGTCACGTCTCTCACACTAACACACACGCATGAAACCGCAGGCGGCGAGTAAAGCTGACTGACTGGGGAATCGACAGAGCACAGATATAAACACTGGTGCTAGTTTCTCTCCTCACGGCTGTTAGCGGGTGAGGCGCTAAAATCACCTGTTGTTAACCTACAGGATTTCTGCCACCTCTGTGACACCTGTTTGT
This sequence comes from Coilia nasus, assembly GCA_027475355.1. NCBI lineage: Eukaryota > Metazoa > Chordata > Actinopteri > Clupeiformes > Engraulidae > Coilia > Coilia nasus. The sequence continues at coordinate 3,378,626 of CM050205.1, forward strand.
GGGAGGCAGAGCTGCGCGCCGCACCAGGCCCTGTTTTGACAGGTACGCTGTTGGTGCAAGGTGTTGATTAACTCAACTCCAGGCTCGGTGAACTAAAAGGGCAACTGGATTTTGTAACGATTTGTCTTTTCAGGTGAAACAGATTAAAAAGGGAAAGATTTTTTTTTTATCTTTTATGTGTTGTTATACTGCTAACTGCTTTCTGCCCCTGCTGTGGACCAACAAGCCTTGTCTTGTGTTTCCAGTGGCCCACATAGTCTGGCACATTCACATGCCGGTTTCTGATGATAATTGCCTGTTCAAACAGCTCTTCGCTTTCTAACATTATGGAGAAATTAAGCACAGCTTCAGAGGGCGTCTACTCCAGTAAAAAAGCTATTTACATTCACATCATAAATCACACAGGAGATACAAAAGAAAGACTTGTATTATAACATCAACAGCACAATCAAACAAAATGCTAATGACACTGATGACACAAGATTTATGTGGGCCTAAGAAATAAATCTTTTATATTTTAGCTGTTAAAGTACTAATTATTAAGAGATGCCATAGTTTAGCTCGGTTTATCTGATGCATTTGTTTTTCTTACATACTTCTTCACACTTCTTAAATCACGCATTTTGTGTTTTACAGACAGACCATGTCCACATTTGTAGCATTTCATTTTTCTAGTGCATCTGCACCCCGTTCAAGCTCAAAAATAAAACACGCACTTAAGAGAGGTGAAGGCCGGTGCAGCAGGCACTTGATACTGCGCCTCATCTCCGGTTCTCCGGAGCAACAAACACAACATGGCCGCCCTTGTGTTGGGTGAATGAGCAGAGCAACCTCGAGCGCCTGCCTGTGTGCTTCCATATGGGCCATTATTTACCTTCTTTTCTTGTCCTTCCCCTTCCTTTCTCATCCTTTTCTCTTTTTGTTTCAAGGGATCTAAGATGGTGCTTTTACGTTTTGGTCTGTTGTTGTTGTCGGCGTAGTGGTCTTCCTCGCGTCTTCACCTGCGCTATGACAGATGGGTTAAAGGAGGGGGGCGGGGGGGGCACCGCTCCGGCGTTAATTGCCCTCTTCTCCGCTTTTGTGGCGGCGCGGTCCTTAGCTTTGGCCCGGCCCGCCCTAATTAACGATCTCTGAGAGCGCGAGGCGGGCATCTGGTCACTGCCATATCCATCCCCATCGTCACGCAGCGCCAAGGAGACAATGATGGCCAATTATCTCATTTATTAAAAAAAGGAGGGGTGTGGGGGTGGGGGAGGGGGCTTGGCGAATGATCATTATTGAAGCAAAAGGAGGAAGGAGTGGGGTGGGGTGGAGGGGCGGACTCATCAACTTGGCCTCAGTCAGGCTGTGGCTAGTTTGCTGGGAGAAGAGGCAAAGATCCCTAATGTAGTGAACCACAGGCCATTGTGGTTATATGTGTTTCTTGCTAAGAAGGAGTGAGAAATTCATGGCGAGAAATGTGATAAAACATTATCAATTCATATTGTCGTCATATTGTTTCATGAGTGTTGAACCCTCACAAACAGGACTAAAAGCCCTCACTAAAACCTTGTTGGTCATGAAAATAAAACATTTTTTTGCAAGAAAATGTAAATGTTATTTCAATAAAATACTTCAATTAATCACGATCAAGGCCATACTTACTTCCTAAGTTTATTAGGAAATTTGAGTTTTATTTTAAAATGCACTCCATTTCAGTCTACTGAGATCATGTTTCTATCATCAGATAGAATTTGACTTTCAGACAAAAGCTCATGTTGGAAAATATAATACAATATTTTTTTTTATTGTGAATCGACCAAGAGCTCTGAGTGTTATTTTAACAGAGTAATTACTCATGATCAAAGCCAGGCTTGTTTTTTCAGTTAACAAACACATGATTTTTATTTAAAATGCCCTCCGTCCTGGCTTGCTTTTAATTCCAAATGAAAGCAAAACTCCGCTGTGGTGATAAGCATGTGACTGGTGATTAACACAGTTCAGTTACACACTGAAGTTCACACACACACTCTCTCTTGTTCTCTCGTTTTCTCATTCTCTCTCTCTCTCTCTCTCTCTCTCTCTCTCTCTCTCTCTCACACACACACACACACACACACACACACACATACTGTACACACACAAACGCACACACACACACACACACACATTTAGACATTATTGGGCGTTCCTCAGATATGCAGTTTGCTCCGTGGCTCCAGCAGTCCATCCATCCTCCTGCCTGTGGACGTCCTGCGGATGGAATCGCATTGTTTTCCTCCCATTGTTTGCACACCGCTCTCCCCGGCAGGCTCCCTACTGGCTTTTAATCAATAAATTAGCCCAGGCCAGCGATGCAGGGAGTGCAGATTAGCCCAGGCCAGCGATGCAGGCAGTGCAGATTAGCCCAGGCCAGTGATGCAGGCAGTGCAGATTAGCCCAGGCCAGCGATGCAGGGAGTGCAGATTGGCCCAGGCGGCCCATGCAGGGAGTGCAGATTAGCCCAGGCGGCCCATGCAGGGAGTGCAGATTAGCCCAGGCGGCCCATGCAGGGAGTGCAGATTAGCCCAGGCCAGTGATGCAGGGAGTGCAGATTACCCCAGGCCAGCGATGCAGGGAGTGCAGATTACCCCAGGGCTGGCCCAGGCGGCCCATGCAGGGAGTGCAGATTAGCCCAGGCGGCCCATGCAGGGAGTGCAGATTAGCCCAGGCGGCCCATGCAGGGAGTGCAGATTAGCCCAGGCCAGCGATGCAGGGAGTGCAGATTAGCCCAGGCCAGCGATGCAGGGAGTGCAGATTAGCACAGGCCGGTGTAATGCAGGGAGAGCAGATTAGCCCAGGCCGACGACGACGGGAGTGCAGATTAGCCCAGACCAGCGATGCAGGCAGTGCAGATTAGCCCAGGCTGGTGATGCAGGCAGTGCAGATTAGCCCAGGCTGGTGATGCAGGCAGTGCAGATTAGCCCAGGCCAGCGATGCAGGCAGTGCAGATTAGCCCAGGCCAGCGATGCAGGGAGTGCAGATTAGCCCAGGCCGCCGCCGACGGGAGTGCAGATTAGCCCAGGCCAGCGATGCAGGCGGTGCAGATTAGCCCAGGCGGCCCATGCAGGGAGTGCAGAGAGGGCCTGAGGGTCAGCTGCAGATGACAAATGTGGCCGAGGCATGCAGGGTGCACACACTGACTGCAGTAACAGAGGCTGGGGTGCTAATCTGCCTAATAGCACATCACATGCAGCAGAGGAGAGGAGAGCAGAGTGGTGAAGACAGAAGGGAAAGAGAGGAGAGTGGGGAGAGGAGAGGAGAGGAGAGAAGAGGAGAGGAGAGGAGAGGAGAGTGAGAAAGGAAAGAGAGAAGAGGAGAGGAGAGGAGAGGAGATTGAGAGGAGAGTGAGAAGGGAAAGAGGGGAGAGGAGAGAAGAGGAGAGGAGAGGAGAGGAGAGGAGAGGAGAGGAGAGGAGAGTGAGAAAGGAAAGAGAGGAGAGGAGAGAAGAGGAGAGGAGAGGAGAGGAGAGGAGAGGAGAGGAGAGTGAGAAGGGACAGAGAGGAGAGGAGAGGAGAGGAGAGGAGAGGAGCGGAGAGGAGAGAAGAGGAGAGGAGAGGAGAGGAGAGGAGAGAAGAGGAGAGGAGAGTGAGAAGGGAAAGAGAGGAGAGTGGGGAGAAGGGAGGAACAGAAGAGAGGAGAGGGGGGAGGAGAGGAAGGGAAGTGAGTAGGGAGGAACAGAGATCACACTTTGAGCAGATGAGGAGAGCTGACCTCCTGTGATAAACTGGCATCTTGTCTTGTCTTGTCTTGTGTGTGTGTGTGTGTGTGTGTGTGTGTGTGTGTGTGTGTGTGTGTGTGTGTGTGTGTGTGTGTGTGTGTGTGTGTGTGTGTCTGTGTGTGTGTGTGTGTGTGTT
>CM050205.1:3387500-3390000 GCA_027475355.1 Coilia nasus
GGCCTTAGCTGCAGTGTGGCGCACTAATGGCAGGGTCAGATTATACTTTTTTTTTTGTCTTTCACGATTGTCATTTACAATTGACCATGACACACTGTACAATCTTAGAACTACAAATTCTCTACACGTCTTGGTTGAGAGGGTGGCCACATTACAACACAATGCTGCCTTATTGCATGGTTTCCACTGACTGCTGGTGAGAGGACTCCCAATATTAACAATCGACATTTCATACGGCTCCCAACCAAATTGTGACATATATTGTCTGAGTTATATATATTTGTCATAGTTGTATATTTCAGTTTTTATGTATGTTGTAATATTTGTAAAAATTAACTTGGCATCAAAGTGACACATGGCATCCTATTTTTGTTGGTAATTGTGAGATGATAAGAAAACCTTGACTGTCATCTGTCTGATTAAGCTCTTTGCGTAATCTTGGTTTAGAAGTGTTTATTATTATTATTATTGTTATTATTATTATTATTATTATTATTATTAGTAGTAGTAGTAGTAGTAGTAGTAGTAGTAGTAGTAGTAGTAGCAGTAGTAGTAGTAGTATTATCAAATGCCGTTTGCAATTGATTTTGCTCACCAGCTACAACAATATGAGAAGCATCAGTAGTAGTAGCATCACAAGGCTTCACAAACACATGTCAAGCTGAAGCTGAAGTGTGTGCGTGTGTGTGTGTGTGTGTGTGTGTGTGTGTGTGTGTGTGTGTGTGTGTTGATGACATAGATAGGCCCTGGTCTTCAACACCAGCTGTGTGAGCCTCAATAACGCATCCAGCTCGCATACAACACACATCTAGCACACACACACACAGAGTCACACACACACACAGCTGCCTCGCCTCAGGTGCTGAAAATGACAGTCCTTGCACCTCACATCCACACAAGCTTAAATGCGAAATAAAGAGTTTTGTTATTTATACCTTCATTGTTCGCTTTATTGTACCAAATACCACGCCTATGGTAATGTTAATATTTTCAGCAATCAAAATGAGGTTAAAGGTTATCAAAGTGCAATACGCGATGCATTATGTTCGCGGTCCTTGGCTTTCTGTCAAGCAGTGTCTGCCAAAATGAGCTTCTTATGAGAGACATTTTATTACAACTGGTATGAAATAAACATACTCACACCGAGGCCGTTTCTACTCTGCTCTATGCAGGCAGCTCGTGCCAAACAGGTATTTTGATTTTAAAATTAAAAAGACGAATGCCGCACAACAGAAAGTTTGGGGAGAGGGGCTTTGTGGGGAAATGACTCCGGAGGCACATGTTACACCCTTTATCCCGTTATGAAAAAAAGCGCCCTGCTTTGTGGCAGCAAGCGTGAGGTGTGTGTGTGTGTGTGAGCGAATAAACGCCCAGTGCGGAGCAGTGGCAGAGCGGATGTGGATGCTAATGCGCAGATCGGCCGGAGATTATACCAGGTTCGCCCAGATTCCGTGGCGAGCTTTAAGTCTCCGTTTCTCCCTGCTGGTAACCATGCCAACCGCGCCGGGAAACTATTAAACAGTTGTGGGTCTCTAAACAGGGGGTCTGCGTGGAGCGGAGCAGGCAGTCAATCACCAGCCAGAACAGCCTAAGCTTCTCATCAGGTGCAAAACTTCCACAGCCTACGGGACAAAATGACTTTCGGGGGAAAGGATTTGGCTTGGAAGCTCATTCTCATGCATATTGTCTCTTTCTGTGCCATCGCTCAGCCACTGGGGGAAAAGTACCTTGAACCGAACTTCTCCAGAAGTTGTTCTTTTCTTAACATTTGACTGCACAGCGTGTGGAAAGAATAAATAAATTGCAATAATTGCAATGACAATTGTTATCTGCTTTAACGATTGTAAATTTAATAAGCATCTAGAGTTAAAATTAAAACATGAACTTGAAAAAAAGGAAAAAAAAAACTATTTTTAGTGTGTGTGTGTGTGTGCTTGTGTGTACAGGACAGAAAGGACCATAGATAAAGTTAAAGAGCGAGTGAGTGTGTGTGTGTGTGTGTATTAGTGCATTTGTCTTTGAGTCTATTCATCAAATGATGAAGGCCTCCTTGAGCCCTTGAGCTGCTTGGGCAGATGCGGTTCACTCTGTGTCTGCTATTAAAGACCATTGTTACAGAAACAAAGGCCTCATCCACCCCACTCCACACACACTCACGGAGGAGGAGGAAGTCCATGAAATAAATAAAAGCAAACTCCTGTTTGTGTGTGTGTGTGTGTGTGTGTGTGTTTGTTCCTTTCACTCAGCTTGCATTGTGGAGCCAAACAGAAAACAAAAGTGCTGCTAAGTTGTGGTCTAGGTGGCTTGCTGTGGTATTATCTTACACAAGGCCGCGGCGAGGCTTACAAGAGGGCCCGAGCCCTGCCTTTTCTCCCCGCCATCAAAAAGGCAGGCAACAGATGTCAACCCTTTAGAATTCACACACGGAACTCGACCCCGAGGGTCAGCTCCCACAATGCACCCTGCCCAGGCCCCCATGCTGCGGAGCTGGGCGGCTAAG
>CM050205.1:3400000-3402500 GCA_027475355.1 Coilia nasus
TAATCTGCAGGAAACACTTACGAGCGCTCACAAGTTTGACGCACGGGAGCAGACATTTTAGTGTTCACAGTGCCCTATGCATGCTGGGTAATATATAATTTATGATTTCTGTGTCTTCTGCACCCAGTGGACGCTGTGTAATAAATAAATAATGATTCTGTGTTGACAGTGCTCTATGCACACTGCATAATATATAATTTCTGTCATGATACTCTGTGGATGCTAAAGTAAAAAAAAATGCAAGGCCATTTTTTATATATTCAAATGCACTTTTAATTAAAAAAAAAAAACGTTTTTGCAGTGTTAAAAATGGCACAAAATGGGTTAAAAACAGAACAAAAAAAGTTTGTTTCTTTGTTGGGTAAAGTAAAACTTGGAAGTCAAATTGGATTATTGTGAATTTGAGAAGATTAGTCGTTTGTGTCATAAATCCTGAACAAAGGTGTGCTAATATTGCAGTGCCTGTGTGTGTGTGTGTGTGTGTGTGTGTGTGTGTGTGTGTGTGTGTGTGTGTGTGTGTGTGTGTGTGTGTGTGTGTGTGTGGAGTCTCAGCCTTCAGGATCGTAAGAAGATTAAGTCCAAGCCGAGACCGGCAGTGCCTCGGAGCAGCGAGAGGGGCAAAGTTGCTCAGCCAACTTACCAATTAATGTCGAGAAGACAAGAAAAGACAGAGGAGACAAACACACATAAGGCTCCAATTATTAGCGTAAAGAAATAAGATCCTTATTTTTGTCTTTCATGTGCGAGAGTATCATCAGGAGCGTTTACGTCTCCATGGTGCGCCAATCAAACATCAATCTGCGCGCGTTTACCGAGCTTCTCTGGGCGGCGCATTAGCGGTAATACCATTGCTGGTGTAATCATGCATATATATATGTCATCTTCCCCCGTCAGAATGGAGTTGTTGCAGCTAATATATTCACAGTCAGACCAACTGCTGTTCGCGAGGGGAAAGGAGAGAGGGGAAGAGAGAAAGAGAGAAAGAGACACAGACAGAGAGAGAGAGAGAGAGAGACAGAGGGAAAGAGAGAGAGAGAGAAAGAGAAAAAAAAGACTTGGTTGAGTAACCGTAATAATTGGAAAATTATTTTGATAGCCTGAAACAATCTAATATATTACAGAATTTTATTAAAATAATATCAAATCAAATTAACTGCTATTCCATAATGAATTAGGTAACAAGGTAGGAAGATATTAATCGCCGCTCCCTCCCTGGGGCTGAGGGGGGCACAGAGGGGGGTCGGGGGGGGGGGCTTATTAAGTTGGCTTTTGTGGCTTGTTGGATGACAGAGGGAGCCACTATTCACACGCCTTCAGGAGATATATCTCTTTTTTCTTTCTTTCCTCCTTTATTTTTTTAAACATTGATTCATTTTTATCATGCTTTTGGGGAGGAATTTACTCTCTCTCTCTGTCTCTCTTGCTCTCTCTCCCAGTCCTCTCTCTATCCCTCTCTCTCTCTCTCTCTCTCTCTCTCTCTCTGTCTTTTTCCCTCACTCTGTATTTTCTTCGAGCAGTAAGTAATCATTGCCCTGCCCACCTCCCCCCAAGCAGTGAAATGATGGCTGGCTAAAGCAAGCCCCCCCCCCCATGCCAAGCTCCATACTAAGACTTGCGTGCCATGACTTCATTCTTCGCTGCGCCCCCACCCCCACCCCCCCCCCCCCCCCCCCCCCCCCTATTTTACCTGTGCTGTACCTCTGCTGGCGCAGGCCCGTGTGTCTGCAACCCTAATCAGATGCTTTGCTTTGGCCTGCCACACCAGATGCATTTCAGTCCTCTGCCCCGCTGCATGCGCGCTGTTTTGTCCCTGCCAGGTTCCTGTCATTTCGCCGTGCCAATCAATTACTGGGCGCGCACATGCCCTTGCGTTCTTCCTTGAAAATAACATGCTGCAGCCCTGTACTTTGAGCTCCGTGGCGTTGCCCACCGCGGGCTGGTGAATAGAGCTTTACTGCACCGCTACTTAGGGCTTTTAAAACAACCTGCAATGAAACCACCACAGCATCCCCTCTGGCGCGTAAGGAACTTTGCCATGGGATTTTGGGTCCTACCCAATGCTGTGCTCTACAGCGTCATTAGCTGCCTCAACTTAACTCAGTCAAGTCATCTTGTTGTTTTGTCTGAGTTAGTTTGCTTCAACATGCAGTGCCAAGTTTAGGTATAACGAACTTGACACTTTCCACTGACACAACACACTTAGCAAGATGACTTAACTGGGTTAAGTATTATTATTTATGGAGCTGTGAAGCAAACATGTTATAAATAATTTTTGTCAAGACTGGTGAGATGCTCTTGGCTTTTGTGATGAATCTGCAATCATACTGTGGTACCATCAATGAAGAACTTATCTGTTTGTGAAAAAAAAAAACACTTAAAATGGTTGTCTAGCTTTACCCAGAAGGCTTAGTGTTGTGAGCAGTGTGACTTAAATAACAAGCTTCCAGTTATCAGAAATGTCACAGGTGTTCAGGAAAAGACAGATAAATACACACACTGA
>CM050205.1:3407500-3410000 GCA_027475355.1 Coilia nasus
ACCCCAACCCCTACCCTGGCCCCTACCTTACACACACACAGACACACCTAACCCCCACCCCCAACCCCTACCTCCAGCCTCCAGCCTCCAGCCTCCTGCCTGTCGGGGCGGTGCAGACTGGGGGGCCACCCCAAGCCTTCAAAGAGCCGCGCGCTCAGACACCAGACAGAAATAAACGTCTAGACACTTTCTCCTATGGTGACCTGATGGCTTGGAATTCTTTTCTTCTCTTCTCTTTTTCTCTTTCTCTCACTCACTCTCTCTGTCCTCTTTATCTCTCTCTCTCTCTCGCTCTCTCTGTTTTACATCTTTCTCTTTTCAAGTGCTCTTTGTTGTGAGAGGAACAAGATGATTGATTTAGGAAGGGACTGGAAGAATCCTTCAGGCTTCTATTGTTTTGACCCAGTGAGAACAAAGACACATGTAAATACCGTACCACAGAGGGTTTTCTGACCTTAATCATCCGTAATCGTATCAGTAATTAAAGCATTTTAATACAAATGTCATTAATATACTCTGTGCATGTTTGTTAACCGTACTGTATGTGTCTACAGGCAATGGATTATCGATGTTTTCTTTAAGGAATATTAGTCTTTCATGTCACATTATAAATGATCTCTGCCATGTTTGACTCTGCTGGACAGCACCTCCCCAAACATTTCTGCACGTGGAGACCTCTGGTGTTCACATCCGAGCACGTAAAGAAATACCTGTCTGAGGTAATTAATTATGTTTGCCATCACCTTAAGCGAAAGCCGATGCCTTCTTTCCCCCTTCCAGCCTCCATTCTTTGGCCTGTCCTGGCAACTCCTGCCACCCACTGCTTTAATTACCACATGAAAACCACACAAAAGAGACCAGGCTCCCCCATAAACACACGCCACACCTTGCAGGGGAATACTTTTGCTTTGAAAAAAATAAAAATAAATAAAGGAGAAGACGACGGCGTCCACCATGTAATTATAGAGAAAGCGTTTGTGCCGAGTAAACTGACAGACTGCATCAGTAGTCGTGGGATTATGTTCTCTCAGAATGCAAATCAAACTGAAACATACTACCGCAACCACAAATATGTGTCAAAACAAATGGCAGAGGCAAGACGCAGCACGACTTTCATTTACAGGTGACCATACACTTGATGGCAGATTTGAGCCTGAATACTTGGCTGAGGAACTGATACGCCTCTTAAATGTGACACAAGAACTTAGATAAAACCACTGGTATTTCTGACTGTACCATCGTTAAGATAAATGACCCTAATCACAGTGTGTGAGACTTGGGGACTGGTAGAGCTGTACTGTAGCGCTGGCTTGATGAAAGCCCAGTGGCTGTTATCAGACATTTCTTTTCTTCGGGCTTACGCTGTTAAGGGACTAACCCTGAGTGGCCTTTAACACAGCAGGGATTTGCTCTGGTCTTTGTCTGTGGGATTGTGGCGAGGCTGGCAAGGCTGGCGAGGGCAGAGGGCACAAGGCGAGCGCAGAGGGCGCGGGGACGTCAATGGGCGCTCTCTTCTGGGACTGGCACTCTGGGTTATCCTGTGCAGAAAGAAAGAGAGAATGAAAAAACGAAATAGAAAAAAGAGAGAGGGAGAGGGAAAAAATGTAAGGATTAGAGGCGAGTTCCTCAGCTCGGTGGATAAGCTGATCCCGCACACTTCAGGTAACCCTTTTTAAATGGCGGAGCTTTGGGGAAAGAGGTGTGTGACATGGCTAAGGAGAGAATACGCCACGGGAGAGCGGACATCTAAGTTCAGCTTAAAACGCTGCGCACTAACCTGCCACCCTTGGCCACTCGCTACGCTTCCGCAACGGTGGCAGAGGAAGTGGAAGAGAAGAAAGGGGAGATGAGAGGAGGAGGAGGGAGGAGGAGGATGAGGAGAGATCAAACCTTAACCTCGAAAGAAGTGACAAGGAAGACAAGCAAAGAGGATGAGCAGAAAAGAGAAAGTATGCAAATGTTGCTTGAAATTCAGATGGTCCCCCCAGATCACGGCAGAATTAGAGGGTCACTTAATCTTGGCAGCCGCGGCTGAGGAGAGGAGAACAATCAGGGTGAGCGCGGCTCTTTGGTCATAATTCAGTCCCTCCGTCGTAGTCTCTGACGTGGAACGCCCCGAGCCTTGCAGGAGCCTCATTTACCTTCCCGGAGATTAGAGAGAGAAGGCGGCACGACTAATGCTTGGGAAGTGGAGCCATTGTGTGAGTTTTTGCAGGGAGAGTTGTGCTGTGGAGGGCGAGTGGTGGTGGTGGTGGGGGGGGTCGGTGGCTGTGCTGGATGGGGGGTGTCGTGTCGGGGTGGTTGGGGGGGTCGGACCGGCAGAGGGAGGCTTGGCCCATGTGCGGGGCGAGACAAGTTATCAGGGGGAGCCATGAGTGGCCCCCTTCCCTCCTGAGACGCCGGAGAACAACAGGAGGGCCGTGCCGCATGGCTTCACCCTGGCACGTCGGCTAACCACACACACCTAATCTCCCTCACACCTCTCCTCTACACACACACA
>CM050205.1:3415000-3442500 GCA_027475355.1 Coilia nasus
GTGGCTCTCCTCTCAGGAGTTAAATATAAAACATAAGCCCTGTGAAAGTGAGCCAGTTCTGGCTTGAGCGGATGACAGATAGCTCTGGCCTCACCTCTGCTACCCCCTCTGCCCAGATGGGACTGGACTGGACTGGACTGAGGCTGAGGTTGAGGCTGCGGTGCCCTGGTGGCCAGCAAAGGATGACAAACCAATGAGCCTTGAAAGACAAGACAGCTCCTCCTCGGCCGGCTGAAGCAGGGGACCTGGAGCGACCGCGGCCCTGATGGCTCAATGAAGGTGTGAGGTGACACAGAGTTCAGGCCTTGCCCACCACAGCGCCTTCTCAGGCAGGCTGCTACTGGCCATGTGGCCTCTTAGAGAAGCCGTCACATCCCCCCCACCCACACATACAGCACGTAGCATGCCCACCACAGCGCCTTCTCAGTCGGACTGCTACTGGCCATGTGGCCCCTCAGAGAACCGTAGAGTCACAGAACACGCACACACAACATGCAGGGCACAGCCCACACACTCAACGCCCCCCCACATACACACAGCCCTGACACCCCCCCCTCCATCCTCCCACACACACACAGCACGTAGCATACAGCCGTGCTCCCCGCCTCATGACCCCCCCCCCCCCCCCCCGCCCCCAGGCAGGCTGCCATGTGTCTCTTAGAGAATTTTAAATGCCCAAGCCCATAAAGTCAGACAGCGCTAACACACAACATGCAGGACACAGCCCTCACGCTCAAACCACCCTCCCCCCCTCCCCCGCATACACACAGCCCTCACCTCCCCCAAGCCCATAGAGTCAGACAGCGCTAACACACAACATGCAGGACACAGCCCTCACGCTCAAACCACCCTCCCCCCTCCCCCGCATACACACAGCCCTCACCTCCCCCAAGCCCATAGAGTCAGACAGCGCTAACACACAACATGCAGGACACAGCCCTCACGCTCAAACCACCCTCCCCCCTCCCCCCTCCCCCGCATACACACAGCCCTCACCTCCCCCAAGCCCATAGAGTCAGACAGCGCTAAATTTTACATTTACCCAAGACATGTCATATTCTTCTTTTGACTTGTTTTTTATTTTTGACTTTTTAGTTTTTTTATTGTTTGATTGTATACTCAGAGCATTGCTGTAAAAGAGCTTGATGCTCAGTCAATTTTTCCCTTAATAAACAATGGAAGATGATGGTGATGATTTCTAGGAAATGAATAAGATATCATTAAAAAACAAATAACAAGGAAAAACAGTTAAAATAGAACTGCCCAGTTTAAGAAGTGGCACATTTCCATTTTTTGCATGAAATGTAATTAACGTTTTGTTTACAGCAATATAAATGTGCTTCAGCTTTTTAAGATTAATTGGTGGAAACTGTGGGTGTAATATGATAAAATCCATGACAAGTGTGGGTCAAAGACCTCAAAGGAGTCAGAGACACCATCCACCACTGTCATCCTGGTCAGTAGAGTTTCACACAAACCAATGGTCTGCCTTCTCATTCAGAAAGAAAACTGTCCAATTATTTCAAAAGCTGAGGCACGACGAATTTGTCTTTCGCCGCAGAGAGTGGAGAAATATTCCCTCTATTGTTCCTCTCTTGTCTCCAATATCCTTCAAAGCGCGGGGGGTTTCATTTTTAGCCTTATAGAGGGAATTACCTTCACCCAATTAGAACACACCATTGTTGAGGCAGCGACAGCTAAGTGTCTTGTCATTTATACAAGGTGCCATGCATATTGACAATTTAGGGTCGGTAAATGTCAGGAATAATACTCGGAAAGAAAGGAATGATTTATTTCTACTGGAATTTCACTACTGGGCCAAAGAAGGTAAATATGGGGCTACTGAGCAACTGTTGAAGGATTTTCTTATTTTCACGCAGGCGAATCCATTCAAATTTTATATGTGGGGATCAGAATACAAACTGCAGTATTTGAATAATGTGGAAGCAAACAGCATCTCCCGTGCAAACGCCACGGCATCGTGAGCTGCTGGTTAAACCGGTAATGCCACAGTCAGAGGGCACACCATGGCATCGAGAGAAATAGTAATGCCACACTGATGGGGCACACTATGCCATCGAGGGAAACCAAAATTTGGCAGTGGCCTTGCAAAGATGGCAGAGACGGCTAAATCATGTGTGGGTGTTTTTAATGTATAATCACATAAGGGCTTGTATAAAATGTTTAAGTTACTGTAATATGAGGTTTTGTAATGTAATACCTTTCCTTAAGAAGCATTTGCTATTAGCAACCTGAACATCTTTTCAGAGGTAGATCATGAGGGCCTGTGTGTGTGTGTGTTTTTCTGTGTGTGTGTGCGTGTGTGTGTGTGCGTGTGTTACTGTTTGTGTAACTGTGTGTGTGTGTGTGTGTGACTGTTTGTGTAACTGTGTGTGTGTGTATGTGTGTGACTGTGTAACTGTGTGTGTGTGTATGTGTGTGACTGTGTAACTGTGTGTGTGTGTGTGTGTGTGTATGTGTGTGACCGTGTGTTTTTGTGTTTATATATTTCTTGAGGGTCTCTATGTGTGTGTTGTGCAGTGTGTCATTGTTGCCTTGCACATGTCACCCATTCTCTTGACATGTTGAACAGTGACATATTCATTTAGAAGTGCTTTGACACACACACCACACACACACACACACACACACACACACACACACACACACACACACACACACACACACACACACACACACACACACACACTCTGTCAAGGTAGTAACCCTCTTGAAGAAATCTGCATAGGAGCAGCCACAAAAATTTGTTAAAGTGCTTTAAAAAATCTAGCACAAACAAAATCACACTTAAAATTACCCTTGACTTTCATTTATGGTTCACATAGCTGTAGTATTTGAAGGTTACAAGCCTTGATTGTCAGGGGGAAAATTCACCTTATTTTTGACAGGTATGTTTCATGGTTATGTGAGAAGGGTCAAACTGGAATCTCTGGACTGTTTGCCACCACCTGTTCTCACAATGCCATTTTTCTCACATGACAAATCTCTACATTTGCTGTTTTTTTTTTTCTTCTTTTTTTCCTGCATTCATCACACAGCCCTGCGGCCTTTCTCATTTGAGTACTGCAGATGTCCAGACTGTATTACCTCGCTGCCCCTGGTCTGTTTTCTAGAAGTCTACTGTAGTATGCCGCGGTGGTCTTTTTGCCAAACCTCACCTCCGTGCTCTCTTCGCTACATTTAGGATAAAACCTGGAGCAGCGCTTGTGTGATTATCGCTTTCTGATGAGGATAATCAAGCATTCCTCGTCCTGTTCCTGTTCGTCTAGCCCTGTAGTCTCTCCGCCTTGCCAGATGATCACCACCGTTGAAATCAATCTCTCCGATCTCTCCAAGCCTCTGCTAATACGCTTGGCCCTTCTTATCTCCGCCTCGCAATCTCACTTGGCATAATAACATAGTGGTCATAAGTCTTCAATCTCAGTTAATGAAGCTGTTTGTATTTGGGAGCCCTGAAGCAGGAGAGGTAATAAAAATAATCAAACAATGGTTAGAAAATGAGGGGAAAGAAGGAAGAGGAGCATTTTTTGCCCTAAAGGGGGCTATAACTCACATATCTCACTATATAATATGCAGTCAACACATGCAGTGTTTCCTGGACAGCGTCCAGCTGCTGCTCCAAACAAAAGTGTTGTTGGTGGATGGGTACCAGAAGAGGAGTGTCCCGAGATTGAAAGATTGATACGGTGAATCAGGCTACATTTTCACTCGTAAATCAAAGTGAAGGAATTCAGATAAGGAGCCAGCACTTTGCGCAAACAAAGCAGAGGGGCGTGAGGAGGAGGAGGAGGAGGAGGAGGAGGAGGAGGAGGAGGAGGAGAAGAAGGAGGAGGAGGAGGAGGAGGAGGAGGAGGGGGAGGAGGAGGAGGAGGAGGGGGAGGAGGGGGAGGAGGAGGATGAGGAGGACGAGGAGGATAAAAACTCGCGGAGCAGCATGAGGCATCTGACCAGGTGACATATTGAGAAGACGTGATTACGAAGCTCAGTTTGCAGTCATCGATATTTCATGGCATCTGAATGTGTGTGTGTGTGTGTATGTGTGTGTGGAGGGGTATTTCTATGTGTGTGTGTGTGAATGTGTGTGTGGTGTATGTGTGTGTGTGAATGTGTGTGTGGTGTATGTGTGCCTGTGTGTCTGCATTCGTGTGTGTGTGTGTGTGTGTGTGTTCCTGCGGTCCAGTACAGACACAGGTCTTGGCAGCACTGGGGTAAGGAGATCGGTGTGAGCTTGCTCTAAGCCAGGCCTGTGTGAGACGTCCGCGCTGACATGAGCGGAAATAAATGGCTCAAATCTCTTTCTCCTGACACACTCAGACTAGGCTGAGGGAAATGCCGCTCTGGGCAATGACTGACTGCTACCAAGAAACCTCTCCATTGTTGTTTTCTCTCCTCCTTTCATTCCAACTTATTTCTCTCTCTCTCTCTCTCTCTCTCTCTCTCTCTCTCTCTCTCTCTCTCTCTCTCTCTCCCTCCCTCATTCTGTCTCTTTCTCCCCTTCCTCCATCTGATTGATCCAGGTGAGAGTCTGGTGGCCCATTTGCAGATCAAATGGCCCACCCCAGCAGATAAAAGTGAGCACTGTCAAGACCCCACCTGTTTGCCCGTCCCTGTCTCTCCACGCTCCCCTATCTGGTTTCACAAGGCCCTGGCTCTGAGGTTCACACACACTCACACACACACACACTCACACACACACTCCCCCGGCTGCCTCGTCTCCTGTGGGACGGGTGCCAGAAGAGCCTGCGGGCGCGCATGGGTTACCTCCTCATGGCGTGCACGGAGACGGACGTCTGCGGGCCGGCCACCGCCAGGTTCACACGAGCAGAACAAAGACAGCTGTTGAATGGACTCTGTGGCCTAATGTAACCTCGCTTCTTGCGGCTTGATAGTATGGTATTCATTTAGGCCGCTGACAGATTTATGCTCGCCAGAGATTCTTTCATGTAAACAGTAAACTGGAGTTTTGCTCCTTGCGTATGCATGTGGACTAATGGTGTCGCTTGTAGGCCAGTGTTATGACCTGCTCACGCAAAGCTGCTATGTATGCGCTAGTATGTAGTAGAGGAATTATAGCCTGACAGATTCAACCACCTTATGAATACGACCCTATCGCCCACAGGGTTTCTGTGGAGGAAGAAAAGAGAGAGAGAGAGAGAGAGAGAGAGAGAGAGAGAGAGAGAGAGAGAGAGAGAAGAACAGCACAAAGCTGTTCTGTCCCCGGAATTATGGAAATGTTCTAGAATGTGGCCAGACTCCTCAGCCCCAGACTTCACAAGGCAAGGCTTCCTAATTACTTTGCTCCAAGCGAGGCTCTTCGACAGCTCAAGGTGTGCGGGCCTGACACCCAGCCCCAGACAATGCGCACAAATGTCACGGCAGCGCGTCCTGAGAGGTTAACGGCGCCCATCTGCGGCCGGCGGAGAGACGTCTAATTTGTCGGCCCCGGTTGAAATTTCAGCCCCGTCCTCGTCTCTGTAAACGGCGGCTGGCTGTCATCGCTCTGCGAACAAGCCGTGGCACCCTTTCACAGGCCCCTGAGTGCCGCACAGCAGCTTAAAAAGGGCTGTAATTAAAGACTGCTTTGTGCAAAATGACAAACTCCAGTTATGACATGCACTTGCAACAAGAAAGAACCTCATGACGCTGAGGAGACAGGTAGTGGAAGGGCGGTGCATGATGAAGCCCTGTGAGAGGTGAAGATATAATTACTCCCTAAAACTAAAAACACAAACACTTCGCTCCGGCAAGGCTGTTGTTTGGCCATTATTTCCAAGGTCGGCCGGTTGCCATGGGCGCTAGGGTGACCTCACAGGTATGCGACAGCGGTGTTTAGACCCACACTGCTGAGGGTCTATGTTGAGGCAGCTAGAAAAGCCCACGGCATATTTGGGCCAAAACACAAGTCTTGGTGTTGTTCATTTACACAGGCCACATGAAAAGATTACAGCATGTTTACAGCAATAAAGGGGAAATTGTGGGAAGACGTTTTAGAGGGGTTTCATATTCGCGCTGTTACTCTCTCCTTAGTGTATGCCTCAAAGCACAACACTGTGGGTGTTGGAGGAAAAAACACAAATTACAAAAAGAAACTTTTGTAAGGTGACCAAATTGTACAGCAGGAAAATTTTAGACAATAGAATTAGAGACTTATGGGCATCTACCCATGTAGCAGCACTGGAGGGGTTCATTACCGCATATGAATGAAGTGGAGGGGTTCGTTATTACCGCATATGAATGAAGTGGAGGGGTTCGTTATTACCGCATATGAATAAAGTGGAGGGGTTCGTTATTACTGCGTATGCATAAAGTGGAGGGGTTCGTTATTACCGCATATGAATGAAGTGGAGGGGTTCGTTATTACTGCGTATGCATAAAGTGGAGGGGTTCGTTATTACCGCATATGAATAAAGTGGAGGGGTTCGTTATTACCGCATATGAATGAAGTGGAGGGGTTCGTTATTACTGCGTATGCATAAAGTGGAGGGGTTCGTTATTACCGCATATGAATAAAGTGGAGGGGTTCGTTATTACCGCATATGAATGAAGTGGAGGGGTTCGTTATTACTGCGTATGCATACAGTGGGGGTTTATTATTGCCTGATATACATAAAGTGGGGGGTTCATTATTACCGCATATGCATAAAGTGCGATATAGCAGCAGAGTACAAAATCATAACACAATAAGTGACTTTAAAAAGGAGTCGTCCGTCGTCGTGCAGGCTTTGCCTGTGACCACAGAGGGACTTAGCTGCTCTGCTGTGCGCTGGACGGCTGCCAGGGCTCGAGGGGAGGCGTATCTCTTACTGGAGAGAGGCCGAGAGGAAGCGGGGCTGTGAGCCGCTACTGCTAATCCACTTATTAAAAGCAACAACTGCAGGGCTGGAGCTGGACTCAGATATTAATACCTAATCACCAGTTAATTAAAGAGGACTTGGGCCGCCAGTAATCCGCCGCGATCGAACAGGGAGATGGCGGAGACCAGAGCGGGGGAATCCTGACGGGGTTTGTGTGTGTGTGTGTGTGTGATTGTGTGTGTGGCTGTGGTTGTATGTAAGTGTGACTGTGTGTGTGTGTGCGAGGGTGTGGGCGTATGTGTGTGTGACTGTGTGTGTGCGAGGGTGTGGGTGTATGTGTGTGATTGTGTGTGTGTGTGCAAGAGTGATTGTGTGTGAGTGATATGTGTGTGTGTGTGTGTATGTGTGGGTCAGCAGGAACAGGAGACTGGTGTGC
The DNA here is from genome assembly GCA_027475355.1 of Coilia nasus. NCBI lineage: Eukaryota > Metazoa > Chordata > Actinopteri > Clupeiformes > Engraulidae > Coilia > Coilia nasus. The sequence continues at coordinate 3,422,252 of CM050205.1, forward strand.
AGATGAGCATATATATGTGTGTGAGAGAGAGAGAGTATGTATTTGTGAATGGTATGTGTATGCAAATGCATATGTGAGTCCACGTGCATGTGTGAGTGCATCTGTGTGTGTGTGTGTCCCTGCATGTGTGTGTGTGTGTGTCCCTGCATGTGTGAGTGCATCTGTGTGTGTGTGTGTCCCTGCATGTGTGTGTGTGTGTGTGGCCAGATTGGTAGATGAGGTTTGGGGTAGGCTGGGCTTGGAGTGTGCTGGGTCTGGAGAGATCAGATATCTGCCTCCATGGAGAGCGACACACAGGGGGCAGGAAATGTTAAAGATTTAGATTAAGATCACCGAACATTAAGCACTGAAAGATGAGCACGTTGGGTGTGTGTGTGTGTGTGTGTGTGTGTGTGTGTGTGTGTGTGTGTGTGTGTGTGTGTGTGTGTGTGTGTGTGAGAGAGAGAGAGAGAGAGAGAGAGAGAGCAAAAGATAGATGTGCTTTGAAGAGTGTGGACACCAATTATACGTAATTAGCTTAACAATGGAAGATTTTCATGGTCCAGTAGTTTGTGTGGTGCCCTCAGACGTGCCATGTTCCCACAGATTCACTGGTGCACGTGTGACTCCAGACACCTCAAATGACACTGCAGGCCACTGCCTGGAAGGACACACACACACACACACTCACACACTAAAGACAGGTAAAACCTGCTCGCTCATAGTAAGCCGCAGTGTGTGTGTGTGTGTGTGTGTGTGTGTGTGTGTGTGTCTGTGTGTTTGTCTGTGTGTGTGCTTGGGTCAGGTCGGGGTGTCAGACAGACAGACAGACAGACAGACAGACAGACAGAGGTAGACTGAGTGAGGGAAAGAGGGAGAGAAAGAGAGAAAGAGAAAAAGAGAAAAAGAGAGAGGGTGTCCCTCCCCCCTGTGTTGAGGAGAGAGAGCGGTAGACCAAATAGCCGCTCCTGCCTCCCCCTTGTGGCATAGTGCTCCTGCACTGCTCAACACTCTCACACACACACACACACACACACACACACACACACACACACACACACACACACACACTCACACACACACTCACACACACACTCACACATACAGCACAGCGCTCCTGCACTGCCCAACACTCACACACACACACACACACACACACACACACACACACACACAGCACAGCGCTCCTGCACTGCCCAACACTCACACACACACACACACACACACATACACACACACACACACACACAAACACACACACAGCACAGCGCTCCTGCACTGCCCAACACTCACACACACACACACACACACACATACACACACACACACACACACACACACACACACACAGCACAGCGCTCCTGTACTGCCCAACACTCACACACAGCACAGTGATTCTCTAGGACTGCAGCCCAACACACACGCACGCACAGCACAGCACACCTGCACTGCCCAAAACTCACACACACAGCACAGCTTCGGTAGGACTGCAGCCCAACACACACACACACACACACAGCACAGCACACCTGCACTGCCCAAAACTCACACACACAGCACAGCTTCGGTAGGACTGCAGCTTATCATGCAATAGCACCAAGTCTCCTTTTCCAATTGTGTGTGTGTGTGTGTGTGTGTGTGTGTGTGTGTGTGTGTGTGTGTGTGTGTGTGTGTGAGAGAGAGAGAGACAAAGACAGAAACAGGGGGAGGGAGAGATAATGTGCATATAAAAGTATATTTCTCAGTATGTGCATGGGTGTGTGTGTGGTGTGTGTGTGTGTGTGTGTGTGTGTGTGTGTGTGTGTGTGTGTGTGTGTGTGAGATAGAGAGAGAGAGAGAGAGAGAGAGAGAGAGAGAGAGAGAGAGAGAGAGAGAAAGCATTAGTGTGTGTGTGTGTGTGTATGTGTGTGGGTGCAGTCACACATCCAGAAACAAGAATTATTTATGATCAAACAGTAGCATACAATGGAAGTTGAAGGTGAGGTGAAGGCAGATTAGGAAATGATCCCACATATAAACATAAAAACATATAAACACGTAAACAACATCACCAGTCTGTGACCAGGTCCAAAGAACAGCTGTTAATACATTATTTACAACCATGGCAGAACACATGTATTAATTGCTTCTTTTTGTTATTAATTATATTTTTCACAACTCACTAAAATTTGAATTTTAGTTGATTTAAATACAAAAATATTCTCTGTTTAATACAATAATACAGGGATGCAACAAAGAGGAAAGAACAAATTTGTACAAAACAATCAGCGCGTGAGGTTAAATATTAGTCATTCCGTATATCAAAATACATTTATACAGGTATCAAGTCATTAAATTAAGTAGTTGTAATCTTTTGTGTAAAAAAGTGGGAGAGCATACAAATAGAAATTCAAAGAAAATCCTCTTACGTGGTTAAAAATGCATAATTATCATAATCAATTTCCTTAAATATTACACACTTATGCATACACACACACACACGCACACACATACTCAACTGCAGCAGACACAAACCAACAAAAGACATGGTTAAATCAGTTTAACACACAAATACACACCCACACACACACACACACACACAAGAACTTCAAACACAGCTCCCCACTCCAAGGTTATCCCTGACCCCCCCCACACCCCTCCCCTCCTCTCTCCTCTTCTCTCCTTCTCTCCTCTCCTTATGCGAGCGTAGGGATTAATCTCGGTTTCATCGGCTGCAGGAATCACTGATTTCCAGTCATTAGAGGCCGGACCCGGATTAACGCTGTTAACTCCTTCAACAGAAAGGCTGTTTTGGAGGGGTGTGTGTGTGTGTGTGTGTGTGTAGGGGGGGCAGACGCAGAGCTGCACGGGAAGGGGGGGGGGGGTGTTAACGGGGCTAATTATATCTGTCGATCTCCCAGCTCCCTCCCGTCCTCCTCCGGAGCTCGCGTGGAATCACAGTGGCCTAATTCTAAATAAATTGCATTTTATTATATCATCATTCACATGAGAGCCTCCTCTCTTGGCCTCCCAGTTGTAATTAATTTTCTTTTTTCTTTTCTATTTCTCTCTCTCCTTCTCTCTCTCTCGTTCCTTAAACAGTGCCCGTACAGTACAGTATTTGAGCCCTGAGACTTGCAGACATGTGGAGACATACTCCAGACATATGGAGATCTTCACAGTGGTGCCTGATGACGCGCAGCAAATGATGGTGTAAGGATCCACTTTTCAGACCAACGACGGGACTGAGAGTGGACGAAGGTTTTCACATGTTCTGGACTTATGAAATAGAATAATCATAAACATACACATTAGAGTGGCGAACTTTGGAGTAACACTATTTATCTGACTCCATGAAGTAATTAGGTTACCTCCAGTATCCCACGTACAGCCAAATCAATTAATAACATGCAGTTACAAATTTGCTCACCTCCCCTCCTCAGCACAGGCCTTGGGTATCACCTCCCCTCCTCAGCACAGGCCTTGGGTATCACCTCCCCTCCTCAGCACAGGCCTTGGGTATCACCTCCCCTCCTCAGCACAGGCCTTGGGTATCACCTCCCCTCCTCAGCACAGGCCTTGGGTAGAGTGGAACACAGGCATAGAGAGGCACACTGCACACCCACATTGATCACCTGACACATTGATTCACCCATTGATGACTTCACACATGATTACTTCAGTCCATAACCAATAATAAACAATAAAAGCTAGTGGCGCACAGTGGATGGTGGTACTGTAGTTCAGCCAGAAAGACTCATGGGAAATGATTTAATAAAATAGAATTTAACACTTGAATATTCAGCAGGGAATTAGATATTCTTTGGCGTAGGTCCAGCCATAGGCCCAGGACTTGCATCGATAGATCTGGCAGATTCTGCCATTGCGGTATGGCAGGGACCGGAGTTACCCCCAGGCGGATAGACAGCGACCAAACTAGTGGTGGTGGGGAAGGAGGAGGATGCATCGACACGTCGGCACCTGAAGCAGCAGACAGGTGAATTAGTCAAGTCATTATAAAGCAGGTGGTGGCTGCTGATCGGTCAGAGACAGTGCGCTTCAGAGACATTAGAGTCTTCCTGGCAGAACTTGTGCAGGCTGACATTTCTCCTAAGTGCAGGCCTTGGGTAGAGTGGAGTGCTGGGGAGGAGGGACACTGCACACTGCAGGCCCACACTGGTCCCTTCAGTCCTTAATCAGATCACCTCTGATGATCACCAATATGATTTTATTTTTCAGCTTTTTGCCAGAATTATAGCACAAACCAAAATCCTTGGAAAATCATTGGACTAAGAAGTATGATACCCAATGCCCATTTGCTGATAATAATAAACGGTAAAAGCACTGAACATGTTCAGCGGTTAAGTAAAAAAACAGGGCAGTAGTTTCTCAGTTAAATTCTACAGTTTCCTGACAGAAGGGTCTGCTCAGTGAAGAAACAGCATCCCACGGTCACCTTTTAACAGCTGTCACTTCAGTCATTTAGTTGAAAGACTTTAAGACAATGTTACACACGTCGGCGCGGCACGGACCCAAAGCACACTTCTGGAACATTCTGTCAGGAGGTAAAGCTGTCGCAGTGCAAGACTCACTCGCCTCAGTTAACAAGCGGCTTGTCTGCGCGTGGCCGATGTGTTTTTGACTGTTTGACTGTTCTTATAGGAAGCCATATGCACACCGCAGTGGTGACAGGGGCACTCATCCACGGACAAGTTGCCTCTCCAGATGTCGAGTGACACGGCAGAGCCGTAATCACGCATAGCTGGGCTTAAATCAGTCATAACCGAGAGCTCGTGCCGTCATAAATCTGCACAGCGCCACGCTAAGAGCGGCCAATCACCGATCCCCTGGCAGAAACAAAAGGCTTAACTCTTTAATGACACGCAGACAAAGTCATATGCCAATAATTTTAAACAGCCATTCTCAGTAACACTTGGAAAGTCCACCTACAGTGACTTTACAGGTGGTTTATTAGATATTCAACTTAAGTCTTTTCCAGTGGTTTACCCAACACCACATTTGCTAAGCCCATGCCCTAACACTAACCTTTTCCATGGACTGTCAAAGAAGATAAGTTGTAAGCACTTCTTTTTGGAGCTTGAAGATGTTTCACCTTTCATCCAAAAGGCCTCTTCAGTTCTGGCCTGATGATGGAGAACCAGTAGTCTGGTAAACCCAACCCTCATACTTCATTTCATTTAGTACAGAGGGTCTGGCAGTGCTGTATTAGCCAGGTAAACCAGCCCCTCATACTTCACTTCATTTTGTACAGAGGGTCTGGAGCGGAGGCCGTGAGAAACAATTTCTTCCTGGAGGTGTGGACTCTGCTGAAGTTTAAAACAAGTGCCTCTGCCTTTACCCAATCACTAACATCTGGTCGTAATGTATGCAATTAGCCTACCTATGCACTACGATTCAAATGTAACACACAAAGTCAACATCATGGCTCACGAACACACCCTCTGTTCGATTGGATAGGAGTTGCTCGGTCCTCTTACATGCTCCTCAACAGATTCTGGTCCAGACCCTCTGTACCAAATGAAATGAAGTACAAGGGGTGGGTTTACAAGGCTGGGGAACCAGGGGCTATATCTCTGGACCACTGGATGTGGAGCTGTATTAAGCTCCTTTGACTACCATGACCTGGACGAAAGAGAATCTCGAAGTTGGAGTAGAACTTATGATATAGCATTATGATGCCTTAGGAGTACACTAATGAGTATGTATAAATACTTATGACACTTTACATACGTTATTAATGCATTATAAGCCTTTATGAGTGCTTCATAGAAAATGTTACCTTTGTTTATGACGTTTATCTTATTCTATTCTTTATCTAGCCTAATGTTGAGTTGTTCTTTTGAGAGCAAATACACCTATATAGACCACAAGTATAAAGTATAGTACAAACCTATAGTCAGGGATAATGACCTCATAATGAGTCTAAAACAACACTGCTGGTTATGAATGGGAATTTCCTGTTACAGTTTTGATTTAACATCTGTTTGGTCCTTGGCTGTTTTTATGTACCACAGTGGCATACCAAAATGTCAATGTGTTATGCACAACGAGATTAAAATGTAGTCAGCAAAAGTACAAAAGCAGTAGCTTCTGTCTCAATTACGGCCGTCTCACTCCTAGTCATGGCGGGTGGGTGTTCCACTGTGACACGTACAGGCTAATAATTTCTTCTCAAATATCGCTGGAAGAAATATTAGCGAGATGCCCCCGTCCTCTGACTTCTCGATTTAAATTATTCATTTTACCGAATGGCAGGTTAAGTGAAGCTTTGATAATGTCCTGACAACGACGATAGCTTTAATTTCCTTTTCTATGGCAGAGATTTGTATAAAGAAATTACAATTCACAAGCGTCTGGGGCATATTATTTTATGGAGTCTTACGAGAGACAGACAGGAAGGGAGAGAAAGAGAGTGGAGGAGAAGAGAGAGGTGGAGAGGGAGAGAGAGGGAGAGAGAGAGAACACCTTTTCATAGCAAAACTGAATTAAAGAAGAGGTTCTCATTTTTTTTCTTTCTGAAGCTAAAATTGAAATGGGAACGTTGATAGCTTCATTTTTAGAGGGTTGAAAAGCCTAGGACAGTGAGGAGGGTTTCACATGTTTTCACTGAAATCCTTTGCTGTCCAACGTCAGACAGTGTGCCACTTAGTTGAAGGTAGTTGATGAGACTTGATGTCATTACAGTAATATCCATTTAGTTTGTTTTGTGCAGTTCCAACACAGATAGGAATGTAAACGCAAGAGAGAGTACATTGCAAATGTGCTTAAGACTCACAAGAGTATGAACAAACTATTTTCAGCATCAATGTTTTAGAATTCCACCATCGCAGTGTTTTTAATTTTTTTGTTAGAATAAAACTAGAAACATTACACTATGAATTTGCCACGGCCACATATTCCTCCATTCGTCTGACCTGAGAATTCCCACCTTCCATTCTTTTGCATGAAGTATTCCTCTAACACAGCGCATGGCGTGTACATGGTCTCCAACAGAGCATGCGTTAAATATATGAACCTCAGGCAGTAATGCATACATACAGAAACAGAACACAATAGGGAGAGAGAAAGAGAGAAAGAGAGACAGAGAGACAGAGGGGGGATAAAGAGAGGGACAGAGAGAGAGATTGGGAGACAGAGAAAGAGATGGAAGGGGGGATAAAGACAGTGAGAGAGACAGCAAGAGAGAGAGAGAGAAGGAGAGAGAGAGAAAGACAAAGAAAGAAAGAGGGAGAGAGAGAAAGGAGAGATAGAGAAAGGCAAATAAAGAAAGAGGGAGAGAGAGAAGGAGAGATAGAGAAAGGCAAAGAAAGAAAGAGGGAGAGAGAGAGGGAGACAGAGAGAGCTCAGGCCCTCCCCGGGGTTCTCTGGTTCACAGCCCTCCCATTCACGTCTTTAAAATGTTAATTGTGCATAAATTGAGGCGTTAAGGATCAGGGCTGTGGGAGAGGAGAGGAGGTTTGTAAGAGAGACGGAGAATGATTTAAAAATAATAAGGCATCTCAGGAACTCGCAGGCTGTCAGTGAGAGAGGCGAGGAGTGCAGAACAGTAAAGTTAGTAGCCCCAGCGCCAGCACAGCCACACAAACACAGCTATAGGCCACACAAACACAGGCATAGGCCACAGATACACACCTATTGAACTCACAGGCCGTCAGTGAGAGAGGCGAGGAATGCAGAACAGTGAAGTTAGTGTCCCCAGCCCCAGCACAGCCACACAAACACAGGCATAGGCCACACAAACACAGCCATAGGCCACACAAACACAGCCATAGGCCACACAAACACAGCCATAGGCCACACAAACACAGCCATAGGCCACAGATACACACCTATTGAACTCACAGGCCGTCAGTGAGAGAGGCGAGGAATGCAGAACAGTGAAGTTAGTGTCCCCAGCCCCAGCACAGCCACACAAACACAGGAAAAGGCCACAGATACACACCTATTGCCACAGCACAGTACTCGGTGGGGTACAGAAATTTGTCAAATTATATCAAGTCGCTTGGTTCGTTCCCTAGGGTACATGTTGACATGAAACAGAAAATAAAATGAAATGAAAATTAATATTAATTTATTGATTTCTATTTGTCCTTTTATTTGTCCTTATTTGTGCCTCACACTGCTGCAGTAAGTATGGGCCATTAAAGCAACATGAAGTAGGTTTTGTCCTCGGTCGCCTCAAAGGTTGAACTGGAATTGTCTCTCATAAAGAAAGTTCGCTCGTCCAAACTGACTTGGTGTGGTTATAGCCCATGGAGGACAGCAAAGCGAATTCAGAAGTGTCTTTCAATCAGTTACAAGATGATGAACCACTGAAACGATTTTGGAAGCATTATTTTAAGGTTGAAAAGACTACGTAGTGTTTCTATGGGGCAGCTGTGGCCTAGTGGTTAGGGAAGTTGGTCTTGCGATCGGAAGGTTTCCGGTTTGACTCCCGCCCTACCCTTGGCTGAAATGCCCTTGAGCAAGGCATCTAACCCCACACTGCTCCAGGAACTGTAACTGAAACCCTGCAAATATCTGTAAGTCGCTCTGGATAAGAGCGTCAGCTAAGTGTAATGTAATGTTTCTTTAAAGCTCAATGACAACCACGAACTTAAAAACACCTGCAACAAAAAAGCAAGAAACAAACGGTGTAACAAGCCCAAAACAAATCATCCTTATAGCTGACAATCCTTTATCCTTTTAGCTGACAATGCCTCTGTGTTTCTGTCATAACAAACGGTTATATTTGCGTAGAAGTTTCAGATTCTGGTTTGCGCTTGCATAGGTTTGAAATGTTTAGAAAAACAGAAGATAAGCCTGTGGGTGCTGACTGCTCCGCACACATACACATGAGCATTGCAGGCGAGCAGGCCGAGTGGTCGTTTGTGAGAGGCTTGTTTTTTCCTGTGTGGGGCGATAAGGAGGTGCAGGCTCATGGCCCAGTCCCCCTGCTAACCCTCTCCCTTCACGCCACAAACCACAGCCATCACGCTCATCACGCCCAGCATGCTTAGGTTAGGGCACCACCTGAAGACAACCACAGAGCCATGGACCAGGCTGTGTGTGTGTGAGTCTCTGTGTGTGTGTGTGAGCCAGTGTGTGTGTGTGTGTGTGTGTGTTTGTGTGATGGCACAGATCACACTTATCTCACTAACCACAAACCCGCCTCTTTCCATCAATTTACCACCACCTCCTTAGCCAGCGTAGTCTGCTCACCACCTCCTCACCACCTCCTCACCACCTCCTCAGCCAGCGTAGTCTACTCACCACCTCCTCACCACCTCCTCACCACCTCCTCAGCCAGCGTAGTCTACTCACCACCTCCTCACCACCTCCTCAGCCAGCGTAGTCTACTCACCACCTCCTCACCACCTCCTCAGCCAGCGTAGTCTACTCACCACCTCCTCAGCACCTCCTCACCACCTCCTCACCACCTCCTCAGCACCTCCTCACCACCTCCTCAGCCAGCGTAGTCTACTCACCACCTCCTCACCACCTCCTCACCACCTCCTCAGCCAGCGTAGTCTACTCACCACCTCCTCACCACCTCCTCAGCCAGCGTAGTCTACTCACCACCTCCTCACCACCTCCTCAGCCAGCGTAGTCTACTCACCACCTCCTCACCACCTTCTCAGCCAGCGTAGTCTACTCACCACCTCCTCACCACCTCCTCACCACCTCCTCAGCCAGCGTAGTCTACTCACCACCTCCTCACCACCTCCTCACCACCTCCTCAGCCAGCGTAGTCTACTCACCACCTCCTCACCACCTTCTCAGCCAGCGTAGTCTACTCACCACCTCCTCACCACCTTCTCAGCCAGCGTAGTCTACTCACCACCTCCTCAGCCAGCGTAGTCTACTCACCACCTCCTCACCACCTTCTCAGCCAGCGTAGTCTGCTCAGCACCTCCTCACCACCTCCTCAGCCAGCGTAGTCTGCTCAGCACCTCCTCAGCCAGCGTAGTCTGCTCAGCAGCCGCTGTGTAACTGTTGCATGCTCTGCGTAATCTACAGGATAGGTGTTAAACCACCGCAGACTGTGACAAACAACACAATATGCAGTTAAAGTAAAAAAAATAGAAGTAATATATTATAAGCATGCATATATGTATGCTTGTGTATATGTAAGTACTGCATCTAAGTATACATTGATCGATTTGTTACCCATATTGTTGCCTTTTTAATGGTATTGTTTGTCTATGTAGTGAGTTTCACAATGACAAATTAACTGCTATTGCCATCTTTTTCTTTCAGCTGTTTAGGGCTTACTGCCGTGTGTGTTGTCGGTTGAGTGTGTGTGCAAGCCGTGCACTTCTTACACCCCCACCCCTAACCTATCAGCCAGCCCACACACCTGCTCCGACCACAGAGGGGACGTTAGGCTCCTGTATCAGATAGATTAATATCTCTAATGGGGCCACAGAGGCACACAGACCTCGCGGAGGTGAGCTAGGAGGGCGGGCTGTTGCATAAGGGCCGTAAGTTTGTGCAACGCGCCAGGTTGAGGTTAGGATCTGTTAACCAACATTAGAAAGAAGCCAAAAAATAAAGAACATTGCTTCCCCGGCTTGTGGAAACTCTAACCGATGCACATTTGGGGGTGGAGGGGTGTGTGTGTGTGTGTGCTGATCAGCTAGAAAAGCTTTCAGTCATCATCAAAGTTTAACATCATAACGAAGAGGGCGGGTGGGAGGCGAAGAGGGGGCTGCTGTTTGGCTACTGATACATTTCAGCAATAACGGAATCTCAATGTGCCATTTAAAGAGTACAACTCAGAGATTCAGTTTTAGAAAAAGGATCTGGTTCGGTTGGTAGCTACGGGGTCTTCTGTGCCAGTCTGCTGCCCCGATTGAGGGACGAAGACACCGACCTGGTTCTAGAGAAGGAACCCAGCCCTGTACCACTTGAGGTTTTGGGTCCGGTACCAGCGAGGTCCTGAGGGAGCACTAGATGATGATGATAATGATTCTGTCAATGAGGTCCATATTCAGAGAATAATATAATATGATATAAAATAATATAATATAATGTAATGTAATGTAATGTAATATAATATAATATAATATAATATAATATAATATAATATAATATAATATAATATAATATAATATAATATAATATACTGTAATGTAATGTAATGTAATGTAATATAATATAATGTAATATAATATAATATAATATAATATAATATAATATAATATAATATAATATAATCAGAGAATGCCAATCCAACCAAGAACACAACCCAGTACCACTTGAGGGTCCTGCTCCGGTCCCAGTCCATAATCCTGCTCTGGTCCCAGTCCATAATCCTGCTCCGGTACCAGTCCACAACCTTGCATGGGTCCCAGTCCACAAGACTGCTCTGGACACAGTCCACAATCCTGCTCCGGTACCAGTCCACAACACTGCTCCGGTACCAGTCCATAATCCTGCTCTGGTCCCAGTCCACAAGACTGCTCTGGTCCCAGTCCACAAGACTGCTCTGGTCCCAGTCCACAACCTTGCATGGGTCCCAGTCCACAAGACTGCTCCGGTACCAGTCCATAATCCTGCTCTGGTCCCAGTCCACAACACTGCATCACTACACAACCCTGCACCAGTACCAGTTCACAACCCTGCTCCGATACCAGTCCAGAACACTGCATGAGTACCAGTTTGAGGCCTTGATGAAGGACCCGATGAAGATAATGAGTTGGTACCAGACGCAGACCCCAGTCTCTGGGCCCATGTGAAATGTATAGTTTTTGTTGTTGAAAAGCAGAGGACACTATTTGAAGAGGGACTATTTTTTTACACTCTAACTTGTAAGTCCGGCCAATATATTGCAATTATTTGACATGAATAATAAAACAGACATTTTTATTATTTACACGACATGTGGAAAGAGATAGTCTTTCAAAAGGGCATGACTCCCAGCATCTGCAAACAAGGCTGGCTTGAAATGTATATGTCTGAAACCGATTAAAATATTTAGCATCACATATTTCTGCTCTAATTGGCAGCATGTTAGCAATGCACCAGAGCTCTGTGCAAAGCAAAGTTCGACAGGGCCATTTTTTATTGAGTGCAACGCCCTCATCCCCCCTCTCCCCACTCCTTGAGACGAATGATTAAGTGTTTGTATTTATGGTGAGAAAGCATTTCCCTTTCATTATTCAGGTATTCGGTCGGTGTGGGGAAAATGGCATCCATTTACAAACGTGTAACATTTATAGATGCGCTACTGAAGCGACACATCTGGTTCCTGACAATGCTCTCTGTGCGCTGGTCGCCTCGGAAACAGCTTGCGGGGGCTCTCTCGGGGTGATGTTTACACCCAGACAACCTCAGGACGACGAGGGACTTCATAAAAGCGCCCGCTGCCCTGTAAGAAAGGATCATGTCAGGTGGCATTTAACAGCTTTTGAGGACCTGTTTTACAAAGAGGATGCAATATGGAGGAGATACATAAATACATGTAGGAGAAGCAGCAGGCTGCTGAAAGGAGTCAGGATCTGCAGTCTTATAACTCTATCCCTCACTTACTCACTCACCCATGACATCAATAAATAAATAAATAAATAAATAAATAAATAAATGGGGGATGGGGGGAGTTGGGTAGGGACTGGCTGCACAGGATGCAGAATGTGTGAGGAGTTTGGGATCTCAATCATTCGGCTCAAAGTGGCTCACGTTTCAGTGTATTGTGACCAATGTCCCTCTGCTGTAACGCCTTGGTGTGTGTTTGTGTGACTGAGTGTGTGTGCACATATGTGTAAATGTTTGTGTCAATGTGTTAGTGGCCATGTGTGTGCATGGGCTAAGGTCTGTGTGTGAGAGTGTGTGTATGTGTGATAGAGAGGGTCTCTATCTGTGTGTGTGCGAGTGATCTTTGTACCGCTGTAACACTCCAGAAAGGTCAAGCTCAGCTGTGTTCCAACGATGTATATGCCTCACAGTACCTGCTGATAGAGTGTGCAGGGTGGGGTTGTTATAATTCATGGAATTTGTGTGTGGTTTGTCTGTGTGTGTGTGTGTGTGTGTGTGTGTGTGTGTGTGTGTGTGTGTGTGTGTGTGTGTGTGTGTGTGTGTGTGTGTGTGTGTGAAAGTGCACGCTTTCAAACAGGACATTACCATATTCATTCCTTCCTCTTTTTATGTGGAGGATTAAAGATTCATAAGGATGTCATTCTTTAGGTGGCCGGGCAGCACGGCCCCTTTGTTGTAGCAGGGCTTCATCTTGGGGAGCGAGATCTGATCTGTGTGACACAGGGACATGGGCGACCTCAGAGAGGGACCACAGAGCGGCCTTTGTGCGTGTGTGGGGGAGGTCGTACCTGAAGTAATATCCCCCTCGCCCCACATCCAGGTGCTGCCTCTAACACACACACACACACACACACACACACACACACACACACACACACACACACACACACACACACACACACACCTACACATACACACACACACACACACACACACACACACACACACACACACACACACACCTACACATACACACACAGACCCACACAGAGACACACACATGCAGGCACACACACAAGCAAGCCCAGGCGCACACACACAAAATATGCCTAAAGGCTAGTAATTCACTAAACTGACCCTGGTATAGTTTTAATCTCTGTTTGATCTGGTCCTAATCTGGATTTGTTCTTGTTCTGTTGTAGTCTGAATGTAACAGATCTGCTTCAAAACCTACAGTCCTAATCTTGCCGTAATCTAGACCTTATTTGGTCCTGGTCTAGTCCGAATTTAGCAGGTGTGCTTCAAAACCAGACCAGGCCAGACCAGGTCATTCAGGTTCGGCACCTGACCTGGCCCTTGTTACGCCCAGGAAACACCTGACCTTGGCCCTAATTACGCGCAGGTGCTGCAGACCTGATCCATGTATTCCTGCCCAGGTGCTGTGGACCTGATCCATGTAGTTCTGTCCAGGTGCTGTGGACCTGATCCATGTATTTCTGCTGGATCTGGCCAGGGCTCGGGCCACATCTGGGCCTGAGGCCTCCACAAGACAGCTGCCTCCTGAGGAAGATGCATCACCTGCCACTGGCTCCTTTCAAGCCCCTGACACACACACACACACACACACACACACACACACACACACACACACACACACACACACGGGGAGAGAGAGAGGCCGAGCATGTAACGAATGCCCTGCATATCTTTATAGGGGGGAAGAAGCCCCTGCATGCAAGCAGGAGGATGCAGTAATGACCTGGCCCCCCGAGCACCCCTATCCCTTCCCCCGGAGCTCGGGAGACTGATAAAAAATGAGGGGGTCATCGCCAAGGTGACGGAGCGGAGAGGGATGCAAGCAGTCGGGGGGCGGCGTAAGGAGATGAGGAGGAAGCCCTTATCCTACCCCCACGCTGCCCTCCATCCCTTGCCCCCCCCGCCCCCCACCTCCATTCGCCAGCGAGACAGAGGGGTGATTGTCACCCAATTAGGGGTGCTGGGGAGAGTGTGATTAATCTGGCGAGAGCAAAAGGTGCCCCGCCACAGCGAAGCCGCTCCGATCCGCGCTCGGCGGGGCAGGTAAAGCGGAGAGGAGGGGGTGGGAAGGGATGAAGGGGGGGGGGTGTCTGCCATGTCGGTGTGCCGTGCCGGGTGTGAGGGGGTTGGCGTGGGGGGGCCCATGAGGCTACTATCACCCCCGCCCCCCCCACATCCCTCCCCCGATCAAATCTCCGCCCCCACCACCCGCCTGCCCGCTCGCTCCTCCACTGGTCATCCTGAGCTGCTCTGAATTGCTGCATCTCATTGGGCAGCCTGACACAATGCACAACTGGAGGTTACACGCCAGCCTGTACCTATTTTTCTCATGCAAAGACAGGGGGACATGGACACTGCTCTCAGACCTTTTGTCCCGGCTAAAAATAACTGCACAAAGACATGCCACTCGTGAAGAAGAAGATGCCCATACAAATGGCTTTATTGTTTCACTGATAACAAAAAAACACTAAAAAAATATGTGGTTGTGTTTTTACTAGAATGTGACAGACCAAATGAAGTTGTGTCAAATCAAAATTATTATTTATTTTTTATTATTATTTATAATTGTTTTTTAGCAATGAGAGTCCCACTGTAATCCTGCTGTCCCATACTTAACCCACACAGATGATTACTGACCCTAGTTTGGCACATGCTCACATCCACCTGAGGTGGCACTCAAGCATCTGTACCTTCTGATCTTTTTTCTGCTGTTGTCACTATGACTTGGAACTCCAACATACTTGAAAAAACTACAACCATCACCAAGGTAAGGCTGACCTGTTTGCATTGACCAGACATCTTTGGCGTAATGTACATGAAAACAGTTAGGTGCACATGTTGTATGTGTTTATAATATTAAATATGAAACAAGATAGATGAGAATGCACATTAATTGGCTTGTTAGTCTTACCTGCAAAACCTGTAACATAAATCAAACATTATGGCAACTATTTCATCAAGACTTGATGAAATAGTCAGAGCTGAATAAAGTCAGAGCTGTCAAGGGGGCACTGGACTTTTTGCATTTTTTTGCAGTTGTTTGGCACTGACTACCAAACACATACACAAACACACACACACACACACACACACACACACACACACACACACACACACATGCACACACATTTACAACAGAGAAACATGAAACATATATACACAAACACACACACACACACACATGTACACACATTTACAACAGAGAAACATACACACACACACACACACACACACACACACACACACACACACACACACACACATACACATACATATGCACACATATACAACAGAGAAACATACATACACGCACATATACACACACACACAAACACACACACAAACAGAGAGAATGAGAGCAAGTCCTTCTCCATATGCCACTCCTTTGTCTCTGAGCCTTGATATGGAGTGAAAAGCCGCCTATAGCCGGCCTGTGAGCAGGCCCAGAGATAGCGATGCAGGCAGCCCGGCCAGGCCCGCACCAGGCACTGATAAGTCATTGGCCTCCGCTTAAATTGTTTCTTCTTAGCTCCCAGTTGCGTCTCGCCTGCGTTTCTGACGGATCGGAGCAGAAAGTCAAGGGGCCCGCGCGCCAGCAAAGAGAAAGACAGCGCTGACATTGATTGATGTCCGAGCTCTCTCCCTGATTCGCTGATTAAACCCATCAATCTATATGCAGAAGAGGTGTCCGATGCAAATAGACCCAATCAGCTGGGACAAAATGGTTTTGTCAGGATGGTATGGAAATCGGAGCGGGCCGCCAGAGGTGTGGCGGTGCTGGGCGGGAGCGCCGGAGCCCATTTCGGCTCCGCTCCGGAGATGCTGTAGCCCAAATTAAAGCCATTACATGCATGTGTTGTTCCCGCCTGGGCCGTTACAGACAGCCTGATTGTTTGGCCTCAGAGCTTTGGGTTTTTTTCCTTTTGGATACGCAGGAGCCACAAGCAGGTTAGCGGGTAGGAACCACATGGAGAACACCACAAGGGCCTTAAGAATGGCAGTTTGTAGTTTGTGTATGTGTGTGTGTGTCAATGGTGGTTTGTACTTTGTGTGTGTGTGTGTGTGTGTGTGTGTGTGTGTGTGTGTGTGTGTGTGTGTGTGTGTGTGAGTGTGTGTGTGTGTGTGTGTGTGTGTGTGTATGTGTGTGTGTGTGTGTGTATGTGTGTGAATGTTAAGTATTATTTTATGGTGTTGCTGCTGCTATAGACGGTATATG
Organism: Coilia nasus; assembly: GCA_027475355.1. Lineage (NCBI taxonomy): Eukaryota > Metazoa > Chordata > Actinopteri > Clupeiformes > Engraulidae > Coilia > Coilia nasus. The sequence goes on from CM050205.1 coordinate 3,438,939, forward strand.
AAAGTTACACGCTTCGTTTGGTTTTCATTCCTATGAAGCAACTATGAGCCATGATGCAGGATGCAGGAAGGATACACAGTGTGTGTGTGTGTGTGTGTGTGTGTGTGTGTGTGTGTGTGTGTGTGTGTGTGTGTGTGTGTGTGTATGTGTGTGTGTGTGAGTGTCTGTGTGTGTGTGTGAGTGTGTGTGTGTGTGTATGTGTGTATTTGTATTTCTGCATGATGACTCGTGTGGCAGAGCTGTGAAATGGACATGGCTTGTCTGAGAGATGCTTCGTTTATCTTTGGCTGCGTTAGCGTGAGACATTTTGAAAAGTGGCTGCAGGCTGTTTCTTGCATGTCAGATTTCCATCAAATAAAAATAAAATGAGACACTGCATTAGAGTATTCCAAAAACCATCTTGCCCAGATGAAAATGATATGGGAGACTGCACTGAAGTACTCCAGGATCATTACAAATTAAAGATGGCCTGAATTACAAATGGGCACAGGCCTCTGCCTCTGCCTCTCCCTCTCCCTCTCCCTCTCCCTCTCTGTCTCTGCCACCCTCTCTCTTTCACTCTCTCTCTCTATCTATCTCTTCCCTCCCTCTCCCTCTCTCTCTCTGCCCACCCTTTCTCTTTCTCTCTGCCCCCCCCCCCCCCCCCCCTCCTCCAAGTTCATTTAAATTTCAGTGCAAGAAGCTTTATTGGCATGGCAAAACATTTGCATTGCCAAACCATAACATTTACACATAGAGTACATACAGGGCACAAACATTCACAAACATATATATGTAATAAACTCTGTCTCTGTCTGTTTCTGTCTTTGTCATTCTCTCTCTCTCTCTCTCTATCTATCTCTGTCTATTTCTCTGTCTCTCTCTGTCTGTCTCTGTCTTTCTCCCCATCACTATCTCTCTGTCTCTCTGTCTGCCAGTCTGTCTCTCTCTATCTATCTATCTCTCCCCTCTCTCTTCCTCTCTGTCTCTGTCTATTTCTCTGTCTCTCTCTCTGTGTCTCTTTGTCTGTCTCTGTCTTTCTCCCTGTCCCTGTCTCTCTGTCTGCCCGTCTGTCTCTCTGTGTCTCTCTCTGTCTCTCTCTCTGTCTCTGTCTCTCTCTCTCCCTCTCTCCCTCTCTCCCTCTCTCTCTCTCTCTCTCTCGCTGCCCTGAATGGCTCTGGGTGCACCAGCTTTCTCTGGCTCTGTGTGTGTGTGTCTTTCTCTCTCTCTCCTTCTCTCTCTCTCTCTCTCTCTTTCTCCCTCTCCCTCTCCCTCTCTCTCTCTCTCTCCTTGCTCCTGTGCTGCCCTGAATGGCTCTGGGTGCACCAGCTCTCTCTGTCTCCCTCTCTATCTCTCTCTCTGTCTCTCTCTCTCTCTCCCTGTCCCTCTCTCTCTCCCTCTCTCTCTCTCTCTCTCTCTCTCTCTCTCTCTCTCTCTCTCTCTCTCTCCTTGCTCCTGTGCTGCCCTGAATGGCTCTGGGTGCCCCAGCTCTCTCTGTCTCCCTCTCTATCTCTCTCTCTCCTTCTCTCTCTCTCTCTCTCTCTCTCTCTCTCTCTCTCTTTCTCCCTCTCCCTCTCCCTCTCTCTCTCTCTCTCCTTGCTCCTGTGCTGCCCTGAATGGCTATGGGTGCACCAGCTCTCTCTGTCTCCCTCTCTATCTCTCTCTCTCTCTCTCTCTCTCTCTCTCTCTCTCTTTCTCTCCTTGCTCCTGTGCTGCCCTGAATGGCTCTGGGTGCCCCAGCTCTCTCTGTCTCCCTCTCTCTCTCTCTCTCTCTCTCTCTCTCTCTCTTTCTCTCCTTGCCCATGTGCTGCCCTGAATGGCTCTGGGTGCCCCAGGGCGGCTGGGCTGCAGACTCAAATGTGTGGCACACTCCTCTGCCCTCCAGCCCATTCTGATCTGAATCAGTTTAATTAAGTAACAAATTCTGTTGGCATAGTAACAGCCCGGCTAATTTATCATGGGAAATAGTCTGTGAGACGGACAGGTTGCCCGGCAACAGCCAATGGTGACGCGGAAGAGGCCCGGTGACAAATTGCACAGGATGCAGATGCTGTGATGGGTGTGTATGAGGGGGGTGTGTGTAAGGGGGGTGAATTTGAGTGACGCTCACTTGGGAGTTGTGTGTGAGTGTGCGTGTGTGTGTATGTGTGTGAGAGAGTCTGTGTGTGAGTGTGTGGGGAGGGGAGGGGGGAATCCTCAGGAAGCAGAGTGTGTCAAAGGATGGGGAGGGAAGGAGGGGGCCCGGTGCACAATGCAAGCCTCCAGTGCCGAGATCACAAACCACAGACTAATGGCCCTTTCAGTCAAGCAGACAGTCCTGAAATAAACCACTTTTCTCCCCTTTTTTCTGACTGGAGCTGCCTGATGACTGCGAAACAGTACTGTTCGGAGGGCCCAGTGAGTTTGATAGAGCGCGGAAGAGAAACACAACAATAGGAGCGTGGCTCTGCTCGCGCTCTCCTGGAAAGTGCGGCCAAGAAAAAGGCCAAGTGTTAATTTGAGGTAATCAGGCCAGATTACAGTGCACGACTAACCCTGACAGGGTGATCAATGGTCGTTCGGATCCTCTGAGGCCTTTGTTTAGGGGTACTGATGGGTAATCAGAGATTAGTCCTCAACAGGGCATGTTTTAGTACAGTATGTGAACTGATGAAAGTCATGAATTATTATTTATACTTTTCAGGTATTGGTATATTGTAGCGCATTAACCCTATTTTCTAACAACAACAGTGATCTTAAAACCATAACTGTACATAACAGTGCATAACACTAATGATAATAATAATAACAATAATTTTCATCATCACTGTTACCATTGCCATATATAAAAAATAACACAAATATCAATAAATGTTTTGTTGTTTTTTGTCAATGATTCTGTTGAAACGGTTTTTGTTGTTAAATTTTACAAGACCATTGATTTGACTCATAGTCCTGAAGACGAATGGACTGGCTCCAGGAAATGCGCTTCCTTAGTTATTATATTTAGTCATATTCATAACATACATGTCATTTGTCACCCTTTACTGAGGCTCATTTGTTGCACAAAAGAACATATAGAAACACACGCTTAGTCATAATGACCACGGTCATCGTCATCACAACGGTGACATTTAATATAATTTATTGTTGCTAATTACTACTTTATTTATTATTGCTGTTTATTATCTATATCTGCTCATTATTTTTGCCAATTTATTAAAAATATATAATATTTTGTCAAATGGCCTTGAAATACTAACCATCTAATCTTTGTCTAGTGCAAATGTTGCTGTTACTGACATCTGCAAATCCTCAGTATTGTTCTTAACAGACTACATATTCTGCAGCTATCTACACATTGGAAACACACACACACACACATTTAGGTTTAATGCATGTTTATGATATGCAGGAATCCATGTACTGCTTCAAATCTCTTCTCTCTCCCCATTTCACAGCATGTTTGTAATGGGGATCCGCAGACGTGCCGTGCAAACGGAGAGAGGCGCCGCCACCTCTGGTTGGGCGAGATGCTGGAGGAAACTTATTCATCACATCTGAATTATAATAATCAGTTCCCTGTCACGCCGGCTGCTTGGTA
>CM050205.1:3450000-3470000 GCA_027475355.1 Coilia nasus
GAGGAGAGGAGAGGAGAGGAGAGGAGAGGAGAGGAGAGGAGAGGAGAGGAGAGGAGAGGAGAGGGGAGGCAAAGAGAGGAGAGAGAGGGGAGGAGAGGAGAAGAGAGGAGAGGAGAGGAGGGGAGAGGACAAAGGAGGAGAGGAGAGGAGCCAGTGTCAGCCATAGCCCCCCTGATAGAGTCCTCTCCTCTCTCGTCACATTGGTTGTTTACACTCACCTAAACCTGCAGGCATCTCAGGGAGGCATAGCGGCACGGCTGGCTGGCACGCATGGCATCTGTCTGGGCAATGCCATCCTCAGGCCCTGGCATCCTGTGGAGCAAGGAGGCTTAAAGACACATCCAGACAGTTGTTTTTATTTAGAGAGAGATAAATATGACTTGGACATTTAATTATGATACATATTTAAACTAAAAATACACCACTAGAATGGACAAAATATTGAAATAAAATCATTTCTGACTTTTAACATTATTTTTTTGATATGAAGTACAGTATCTTTCAGTATTCATAAATACTGTCATTAGGTATTATGATGATTTGGCATCAGGGTTTAGATGACGTTAGCATGCAGTCAAGGTATTCATTTCCCATTACGGTGAATGTACAGCTGCTGTGATGTGCTAGCACTCAGAGGCGTAAACACTGCTTTTAATTCTGGGGATAAATGAGCACGAGCACTAAGCACCGCAAGCTACTAAAAGGCTTCCTGTGAATGACTGAAGGAAATGAGTCGTCTCCTTCTCTTTCACTTTCCCTCGTCATGTATCCCTGCGCTTCCTTCTCCTGCCTCAGCGATGTGCCCTGTGGTCTTACTCACAGCTAACCACACCTCCACCCCCCCATCCTCTCCCGCCACCCCCCCATCCTCTCCTCTACCTCCACCCCCCCCATCCTCTCCTCTACCTCCACCCCCCCATCCTCTCCCGCCACCAGCCCTCTCCTCCACACCCCATCCTCTCCCGCCACCAGCCCTCTCCTCTACCTCCTCCCCCCATCCTCTCCCGCCACCAGCCCTCTCCTCCACCCCCCATCCTCTCCCGCCACCAGCCCTCTCCTCCACCCCCCATCCTCTCCCGCCACCAGCCCTCTCCTCCACCCCCATCCTCTCCCGCCACCAGCCCTCTCCTCTACCTCCACCCCCCATCCTCTCCCACCACCAGCCCTCTCCTCTACCTCCACCCCCCCATCCTCTCCCGCCACCAGCCCCCTCCTCCACCTACTCCATACCCCCCCCCCTCCTGTCACCAGCCCCCACCTGTACCTCCACCCCCCCCATCCTCTCCCGCCACCAGCCCTCTCCTCTACCTCCACCCCCCCATCCTCTCCCGCCACCAGCCCTCTCCTCTACCTCCACCCCCCCCATCCTCTCCCGCCACCAGCCCCCTCCTCTACCTCCTCCCCCCATCCTCTCCCGCCACCAGCCCTCTTCTCTACCTCCATCGCCCCATCCTCTCCCGCCACCAGCCCTCTCCTCTACCTCCACCCCCCATCCTCTCCCGCCACCAGCCCTCTCCTCTACCTCCTCCCCCCATCCTCTCCCGCCACCAGCCCCCACCTCTACCTCCACCCCCCATCCTCTCCCGCCACCAGCCCCCACCTCCACCTACTCCATACCCCCCCCCCTCCTGCCACCAGCCCCCACCTCTACCTCCCCCCCCAATCTAGGCATAGGAGGGATCATGATGGGGTATGTTCGGGATCATTGCTCCGTCTCCCCCCCCCGACCCCCCGTTTGAGGACTTGGGCCAGAGACCCCACTGAACAAGGATTCCCTGTAATCCCAACTCTTCATTGATTTGATACTCTAACCCTGAACACGCATAAATATTTGATCAGTGAGGTTAAACTGTAAAAAAAAAGAGAGCAATAAGCAACATCCATGAAACACCAGCGATGTACATCTCAACATGTTTAAGTGTTTGCTAATATTTTGCTTGGTTAAAATGTCACAGTTCATCGATCAGATTACATCTGATTATTAATCCAAAATTAGCACTTGTAATACATTTCTTCCTTTTTTGAACAAAACAAGACATCTGTATTTTTCATCATTCGGTTAAGTGGATAAGAAGCATGTTATAAATACCTTAGCAATTTGGCATCACACCCTGCCACTGGCCCAGGTCCCCTGATCATTCTCTCCTGGTGCAACAGCGGCGTCTTGAGTGGCCACTCAAAGAAAAGGACAAAAACAGGGAGGGAGGAAGTTAAGGGGGTGAGAGGCGGGGAGGGGGGACTTTTTGACACAGGACCCTCCCCGAGGGGGTCTCCTGCCACTTCAGGTTTTGGAAAGTTCCGGTGCCGGCCTCTGGCTTCTGAAAGCTGACCTCAGCCGGCAGATGTCCTTTGTGACTGGCGACTGAAGGGCAACTGCCAAGTTAGCAGGCACGCCTGCATTGTTTGACAGGCATCTCCATCTCTATCTCTATCCGAGGGACGGCGCAGAGCACAGAAATGAAGACCTGACACACGACTGTGGGGCTACGGAGCTTGTTGCTGCTATGTTTGCAGATGTCATGCCTGCGTATCATTTGTATGTCCAGGAGGAAGAAGAATGCCTTTTATTGTCACTATACACTAAACACCTGTACAGTAAGATTAAAAGCAACTCCTTCACCAGTGCAGACATGTATGGATAATATTTACACCAAATAAATAAGTAGTAGACAAGATAAAGAATAAAAAAGAGGGGCACAGTTCTGAGGCAAAAGCAGTAAGTGAGGTATATGTATATGTACTTACTTATTTGTAAACTGCACATACTGTATATTAGGTAACATGTTTGATGGAAAGTGGCCTTCCATATGGATAAGGTTGACCAGCATGGGACCCTATAGGTGTTGTATAAGCTATGAGCATTAACACTGCAAGTGCAGCTACGCATTCAGATTCTAAGCCCGCAGCCATTTCCATTATCCTGCGTCCCTTATAAAGACACCAATGGTGTGTCCACAACAGCGCAGCAGCAAAGAGCAGAGTTGTCCTGCCGTCTCTGCGTCCCCTATAAAGACACCAATGGTGTGTCCACAACAGCACTTCGCTTGTTGCAACACGTACATTTACTGGTGTCTCTACCACATCTGCTGTATCATGTCAGAGTATGCTGCCAAGCAGCAAAGAGCAGAGTTGTCCTGCTGACCCAGAGAATGTGGCTATTCACCCTGATGACAGGGAGGCTTAGCATGTTACAGTTACACAAACACAGATATATCCAGGTCATCCAGCAGGTGTCATATCTTAATATTCTCACACAGGAAAGGGCTCATCAATCCTGGCATAATGATGTGACACACGCACACAGACACACACACACACACTCTCTCTCTCACACACACACACACAGACCACAGCACGCAAGCAGGCCCCTGTACACCTCTGTGTGTCTGGCTCTCACCTCCCCATGCTAAGCTGGTCTGGTCCCGAGTGTTGGCTGGCGGCGAAGAGAAGAGAAGAGAAGAGAAGAGAAGAGAAGCCTGGCCGGCATCTGTGCTCCCCGGTGACCCCCTCTCGGCACGAGGCTTCGGCCGGCACCTCCGCCTGCACCCCCGCTCACGTTCGCACCTCAGATGAGGAGGCGCGAGGGTGGGAGGATGGTGGAGACGCGCCAGGCTCTCTCTCTCTCTCTCTCTGTCTCTCTCTGTCTGTGTGTCTCTCTCTCGCTCTCTCTCATTCTCTCTCTCTCTTCTCTCTCTCTCTCGTTGTCTCTCTTTTTCTTTCGGCAAGCCGCCGCACTTCGCACTCGGTTAACACCTCCCCGAGCACGTGGGGGGGCTAGAGCGACACACACACACACACACACACACACACACACACACACACACACGCACACACACAGGCACACACACACACACACACACGCACACACACACACACACACACACACACACACACACACACACACACACATTCCACTCCTCGCACAGCATGTCGGCGAGCCTCATCAGCGTTCATCAGCATCCTCCTCTGAGTCCTCTGAGATGCAGCACAAAGCAGCACAACGTCTCGCCGCACCGCTGTGCCCAACCGGCGCTTACCAGACAGTGTGTGAAATGTACGACTGCAGAAGACAAATACGCCATTAAAACAGGCATAGCCACAATGTGACATGGTACTCTAAGCTGTGACACTAACAGAGTAAAGTATGTCCATTGTGTGAACGTTTGCAAAACTGTCCTAAAATGATCATGATTTTGATCCCAACTCAATTTGGTCATTTTGGTATTTACACTTCAAATTTACCACTACTGTGAACGATAATACATTTCATTTGTATTACACTTTACATTCATCTGACCTCAAAGTGCTTTCAGGATTAAAAAATGAAATGGACCAGAAACAGACTTAAATATGCATAAACAAACTAAAACTGCCACCAGAAAATCACCAAAGACCTTGTAATAGGTTGGAGGCCTATTGGGCCTTTCTCACCACCACTTTCCTCTGCACACACAACTGCACACACCAGAATAATCCCAGCAGCCTTTGGGCAGGTTCCTGTGTTGGACAAAATATGCTGTCTTTGTTTAGAGTCAGCATTTGGCATACTCACCTCTATTGTTTCGGGACTTTATGATGAACTATGAACTAGTTCAATTCGGAGGTTTTCTTTGGAAGTATTCCAAAGTATCACCATCCCATTTTGTAAACAGTTAAATGTTGTGTAATTAAAGTCAAAGTATACTTTTACTCGTTTAGTCCACAGTAATTAATGAGAAAATAATTTGGAGACAAATCCCCCCGTGATTGAGAAGTATTAGAATACGAGGACGTGCTTTTAATTCTCTGCTATCTTCTCACCAAAACAAAGAGCAATAATTTATGGAAATTTATGACCACGGCACTGCAGTGGGTTCCTTCACATCAGTGGTTTTTGCCCATTACTGTTTATAAAGACACTTGATTTTCCAATTTGATCAAATAAACAATAGTCATTTAGAAGAGAGATTGGTTTACATGCTCAGGCATTACCTTGTGCCTATCATTATCATCAATGGCATACTCCAGTGCTCCTGTCCCGCCGCACTGGCATGCACAGGTCTATTCTGCCCCTCTGTTTACATAATCAAGGCAATCACGGGGTATTGTGCAGCGGCACATAAAACAATGGGCTGTGATTAGCAAAAGGGGGTTTTTGTGCGAAATCGCACTCTCTGGCCTTCGAGTGGCGGCCTAATGCTGCATCCCGCTGACACGTAACAAACGTTTTCAGGTGGTGAGACGAGAGGTTTGGTTTTTTTAGCCGCACAAAAACAAAAAACAGCACTTTTAGCTCTCAACTCATAGCAGCAACATGGCTTGCTGGCAAGATCTGATTCGTTGTATTACTGTATGTAATTTGTGCTTTGTTTCACTTGACCCTGTTACAAAGTGCCCCGTTGAGGCCGTCCAAAAGCGACTCTCTCCACAGATGGACACGTGGCCGCCTTCCTCTTCGCCCATCCCTTGCTTGCTCAGGCCTTCTCACATTAAATTGGACTACTTAAAAAAGTCCGCTCGGAGACTTGGACACGGCTCTTCAGGGATCCCGGACTGATTCAAGTCACAGGGGATGCTGGCTGAGATTTTTGGTCTTCCGTCCATGTCTCGTATTGTTATTTTATTTTCTTTTTTTATATATTTTTTTCCCTCTCCGGAGCGAGGAAGGCTGTTTCCCGGGCGGGGATGTGCGACTAAAACCAGATGGGGTCTATTCACACCACTTTGGGACAGCCAGAGTTTTGCAGGCACCCTGCAGCCACTTCTAGTTATCTTTTGTCACCAATCAAGTGGCAGCTTTTTTTATTCTTTCTTTTTCTTCTACCCCGGCCTCTATGAGTGAATTTTCATGTTTAGACCGTGTGTGTGTGTGTGTGTGGGTGTGTGTATGTGTGTGAGTGTTTTCAAGGCCCAAACTGTAAAATGAAGAGCTTTTCTTTTATTTACACATTAACTATGAAATTGTAATGCAGAGAAAACAGAAAATGGACGGCTCATGAAAGACACCTGACAATGGCATACATGTTGAATTATCTTACCGTGAAGCCATGCATGTGTTTGATAGACACTCACACACACACACTTTCCACTTCATACCATGAAATAAAAGCCTTGGGGTGAAAATTGCCATCGCTCCAGGGACAACAGTCAAGGGAAGCCACAAGGCCAGAAAGTGTGTGTCTATCTATTCCTCTTTCTCTTTCTTTGCTGTCCCTTTGGGTCTGCATGTGTGTGTGTGTGTGTGTGTGTGTGTGTGTGTGTGTGTGTGTGTGCCTACATGCATGTGTATATCTTTTTGTATAGATTAATGTGCATTAGTATGTCTTTAATTAATGTGTATGTGTTTGTTTTTACAAACGTCATGTATCACTTCAAAATGCCTTTTGTACAGTGTATAATGCATTTGTCTGTAAGTATGTAATTCGTTTTCTGTGTGTGTGTGTGTTTGTGTGTGTGTGTATGGTATTTGTGTGTGTGTATTTTGTGTGTGTGTGTGTGCACATTTGTGTGTGAATGTGTGTGCGTGTGCATGTCTCTATATCTGTGTGTGTCATAAAAGCTGTGATTGTTACTTTGGCTTGTGCAGTCATTCAAAGGCATGTTTATGTGTGTGTGTGTGTGTGTGTGTGTGCGCATGGATGCGTATGTGTGTGGTCAACAGGGCGTACTTCTATTGAATTCGCCACCCAGGAATCAATGACAATGACAAAAGCTACGCACACACACACATACACACACCCACACACACACACATACTCCAAACAGCCTCCAAACCAAAAGCATCAACTCTTCAGCAAGTCTACCCCCCACCCCAACACACACAAATGGACACACACACATACACACACATGTACACACACACACACACACATTTCTCTCTCCACCCTCCTCCCCTCCTGTGACTGGAGAGAGGGCATCTGGCGCAGTGCTGCTCTGCCCATAATGCCTTCTGGTGGTATAGTGTCCACTTATAGTACGCCAGGGTCAGCTATACACACACACACACACAGTGTTCACTTACAGTACGCCGGGGTCAGCTACACACACATACACACACACACACACACACACACACACACACACACAGTGTCCACTTACAGTACGCCGGTGTCAGCACCAGAGCAGGAGGGTGAAAATGGTGTATTGAGAGTACGCTGGGGTCAGCTACACACACACACACACACACACACACACACACACACACACACACACACACACAGTGTCCACTTACAGTACGCCGGTGTCAGCACCAGAGCAGGAGGGTGAAAATGGTGTATTGAGAGTACGCCGGGGTCAGCCATGAAGCATGGGGGTGAAAATGGTGTACTGAGAGGTGTTTGCCAGAGTGTTGGTGAAGAGAGCACTGCCAGACCTTAGCTGCTGTGGTAACACACACAGAGACACATGAGTGTTCCTGGAAGTACTGCAATAGTTTGCACTGTCAGACGTTAGCTGCTATAGTAACACACACACAGACATAACACACACACAGACATAACACACACACAGACATGAGTGTTCCTGCAGGTACAGCACTAGTCTAGTAGGGCTTGTGACGGTGATTGTCACATACACAGAGGCAAACAAGTGCACACACACACACACACACACACACACACACACACACACACACACACACACACACACACACACATATACACACACTAATGTTTCTAATAGTCATATTTGGGCCAAAGCCCTCCAGAGCTTAGCTCCGCCTCCCCATATTGGCCTCGCCTCCTCACCTGGGCAGGTGCACTAGTATGGCGCTAGCTCAGTAGAGTTTAGCACAGCTACTGTGATAAACACACAGACACATATGTGTTCCAGGTTGTAGTGTGCTAGCTTTGTAGGGCTCATGACTGCTATTGTGAAAACACAAAGGGACACAGAAATGCCTCTGGTTGTAGTACACTATTCCAGTGAGGCTCCTGGGGGCCATTGTGAAGTGACACACACACACACACACACACACACAGGGACACACCTGCGCTCATGGGCCGTAGTGTGCTGGATGGAGATTGTTTCTCTGTCAGAGGCAACACTGGGGACAATTGGGTTGGCCTTGGCTAACGACTGCTAATTAAAATACAAGATACTTATTCTGCCTGCCTTTTCTCTCTCTCTCTCTCTCTCTCTCTCTCTCTCTCTCTCTCTCTCTCTCTCTCTCTCTTTCTCTCTCTCTCTGTGTCTCTGTCTATCTCTCTTTTCTCTGTCTCTCTGTCTCTCTCTCTCACACACACACGCACATGCACACACACATACACACAGATTTGGGAGGTCAAAATATGCTGTTTGTACAAAACACTGAGAGAAAGTACATGAGACTCTGGCAACAGTAACTCGTTAGATTGCTCCAACTACTACCCATATTTAGCCTATTAGATTGCTCCAACTACTACCCATATTTAGCCTATTAGATTGCTCCAACTACTACCCATATTTAGCCTATTAGATTGCTCCAACTACTACCCATATTTAGCCTATTAGATTGCTCCAACTACTACCCATATTTAGCCTATTGGGGTATGGTGCTCAAAGAAACCTTTTTAGCAGTACCATGAATGTAAGACAGGGATACTTTAAGTCTTTAAAAACAGATCATTTGCATTTTACCGGCATAATACAGTGCCGTCCAGATGCTTAGGCTGTGGTATGGTCATGTAGACACATTTAAACAGTTAAGAGGAGACATCTCAGTTTCTCGCTTTGAGCTCCTGGCTTGATTAAATCTGTGTCATATTTTGAATAAAAAACTATGAAAGGTTTGAAAAATGTTACCGGGCTGTCTTTTACATAGCTTCCCCTTTCAGCAGTTTAAAAATTCTATGCTCTCTATGACAGCTTAGTGTGTGTGTGTGTGTGTGTGTGTGTGTGTGTGTGTGTGTGTGTGTGTGTGTGTGTTTGTGTGTGTGTGTGTGTGTGTGTGTGTGTGTGTGTGTGTGTGTGTGTTTTATTCCCCTTCCTTATTTTTTTTCATCATGGTATTTTCCGGCTGGTTCTATTACACTTGTGAAAGTGGCATATGAATGTAAAGTGCTTGTGCTAGGGGCAGACTGAGGCCAATAAAAACCTCCTCCTTGATTGCCATTAGTGCGCTTGGCAGCCGTCCGCCTCGCTATGGACTTCAGAAGAGCGCCGCTGCAGTTTTGGGGAGGCAGCCTCCTAATTTGCACATATGGAAATGCTTTTCTCACCATTCCTCCGCCTCTGTTGTGGCCAGATGGAATTAGAGAGAGCTCAGAAGCCGTGAAAGAAAACACATCAAAAAGAGTAGGGAGAGAGAGAGAGAGAGAGAGAGAGAGAGAGAGAGAGAGAGAGAGGGACAGAGAGAGAGAGAGAGGGAGAGGGGGGAGGTAGGGAGAGAAAGACAGAGACATTGGGAGAGAGAGAGAGATGGGGAAGACAGAGGTGGAGAGAGAGATGGAAAGAGAGAGAGAGCGAGAGAGAGAAAGAGAGATGAAAAGATAGATAGATGGAGGTAAATGATGGGGAGGAGGAAGGAGAGACACTCCTATAGAGATTTTCTTTTTTGAAGCCCATGAGCAAGGCCCACATAAGGTACTGTAGTCTTTGCAATGACATTAAAGATACAACACAATCTCCTTTTAACTCCCAAACACCCACCATTTTGCAAGGTTCATTATTCAAATGGAAACATAAACGTGTGCAAATGCGCACACACGCTCACACTGCACACATACCACAGTACCACAGTATGTGTGTATATGAAAAGTATATGTTTTAAAAAAATGTTTAGCTCTCCTACTGGCTCGTGATAAACAGCATGTTTTCGCAACGCCGCATGGCTGGAAAACAGCAGTCTGGGAAGCAGAGTTGTTGACTGGTGGCTGTGAAGCATCAGTGGCTAGCAAACCTCCCAGGAATGAGGGGTAGGGGCCATGCAGGAACGAGAAAAAGATGATGATGAAGAAGAATAAAGAAGAATAACTGCTGCAGACAAACTCTGGACCCCACCCTACGCCAGCCACGGGGGGAAAGAAAAAGCCACAAAGACGTCCTGTTTCCAAACTCCGGGGGCAGAATGCAGCGTGTTACCGTGACCACCATGGAGCGGTGTCATCAGGGAGAAGGCTCCGTGCTCCTCTGCAGTAAGTTATGTGCGCTGTAGGGCCTTGCATGCATTAGTCTTGTCACAACAATTTATGTGGCCGCTATGTCACCGCCGTCTGTCATGATTGCTGTCTAATTGTGAAATTAGTCACTTGACTGTCGGTTGAGCAAACTTCGGTTGAGCTGCAGACGGTATGTGACTGTGTGGCCTCTTGCCTCGCTCTTGTCCTCACTTCGCTGCAATTGCTCTGTTACGGTTTTGACGACATATTGGATTTTTTGGACAGAGATTTTGGAAAATCCAAGCTTGAGAAACTACAACTCCTGCCATGAACTTGTTCTACCTATGCACTTAAGATACTTGATTTCACAAATAAGCTCATCCACCTGGCTAAAGAGTTGTGCCAATTTGAATGAACTGATTTAGTGAACTGCTGACATAAATGTGTTATTATACACATACAGATGGCTAGCTTTCCCGATGCTCATTTAATTCTCACAAGTCGAGATTCCTGCAGTCGCGAGAAGTGTTTACCACTGCCGTCGCTAGGGACAGCATAGGACCACAAAGGTTTACGCTGAAGTAAAGATCTCACTTCCGAGGTTGACCCACCCACAGCAAGACTTGCAGTATTTAGTTGACTGTAAAAGTGCTATTATCTCGTAATCCTCACGAGAACCTCACGAGATTCCTTCTGAGAACTGAGAATCGGGAAAGCTAACCATCTGTACACATACACACATACACATATTATACACAAAAAGCATTGTGTGTAGCTCACCTGTGCACTAACTTTGCAGTCAGTACAAACCAGTTTAACAGGCCAACAGGTAAACAATTTAGAAGTTATGCCACTTTAGATTTAGCAGATTATTTCATACAAAGCAACGTGAGAGTGAGGACCAGCACTCAAGCCTTGGCACTGTAGTAGATCTAGCAGGAAGTGCTAAGCGCTAGGCTCTTAAAAAAGTGGAGAGGCAGATGATATGTCTGGGCATATTGAAGGTGGTAGGATAGGAGCTGATCTTCAGTGAAAGAAGCCTCTTGAGCCTCTTGAACACAATGCAGTGAAGGATGTGCCTGCTGCAGTAGCGGTTGGTAGCTTCTCTAGCTATTGTGGCGCCACCACTGAGCGCAGTGGTGAGCGGGATCGCCTTGTGTTAAGGGACGGCGATGCCAGATGACACTCCTTTGACTAGCACAGCGGTCAGGCAGAGAGTTGAGTTTTGCTCAGCGGGTTCAAGTGAATGGGTGCACTGCACACCCAGCCACCATGCTGTCATTGACTTGAGTTTCCCGCACACAACAAGATCTCGGGTTTTAATAAGGTTTTAATAAGGTTTTAATAAGGACATTAAGCCATTTTATTCTCAGACACATACATGTTTGTACCCTGGTTTTAATTACTGTGTTGAATGACTTCTATGTAAGTCATCAGAGCTGAAAATTTAGTCTTTTAAATCTGACGTGTCATATTTAATACATGCCAAGTTTGAATTCAACCTATCATAGCCAAAAGTTACAGAAGATCAATCACTACCTTTCAGTCCCCCAACTCTTCTCCAAACCCATACGATTCTACTGAAAGTGCAATCTCTTAAAAAAATGTGCCCTAATATTAATACATCACTAAAGGTCTGAGTTATAATATTATATAAAGTGTTTATTCATTTAGATTATGTAGATTGTATTTATGAATACAGTTCGTTTTGTGCAGAACCTTTTGCATTTGTTTGATTGTTCATGTTCTCCTATGAGATGTGACAGACAAGTGTAGCAATTATGCCATTGTCAAGTTCATGCAGGGACCAATGTTGTCTGTAAGGCACTGCCAAAATATTGATGCAAATACAGACTGAATGATGCATGCGTGACATGGCAGTGAAGGGGTTAAACACTGCTTGACAGTGACAAGGTCACATGGTCATGGATCACCCCAAGTCCCAATCATGCATGTCAGAAGCGCTGACGTACATATGATAAGTATGCGGCCACACGGCCCTGCCCACCATCATCTACAGAAACATGACCACTATTATTAAACCTCCAGCAGGACACGCATGCAATCAGTCCAGACCATTTGCATTCCTGTGACTTGTGTTTATTTTTTATTTTTTGAAAAAATATCTCCAAAGATGAACGGCTCTGTGGCTGTTTCTTCTCAGTGTTTACAAACATTAAAATAGTCAGAGATGAGACTGCCTTGGGGACAGTTTACCAGAGGAGGACGAAGCACACTCTGCCCTTCATTCACCACTGCGGGCACAGCAGTACAGCAGCTCGGGACACAGTCTGCAGGGGTTCCAGTGCCTATTACACACCCATTTCTTTACCTTCCCCTTTCGCCAGTACCCCTGACCCCCCACCTCCCACCCCCACACCTCCTACAATCACTTTGCTTGCCCCAAAAAGCCTCTGGACTCTGGAGGATTGAAACAAGAAATGGACTGCTTTATTCCAGTAAATGCTTTGCTATCATTTTTATACATTTACACATTTGATATATTTATGCCAAATATGTTTATTTTTTCTTACAGAGATCTCATTGTACAGCTCTGGAAAATATTAAGAGACCACTGCAAATGTTCCTAAAATCAGCATCTGTACATGTATGACAGCCATTCCGTTCCAGTGTCAGTTGAATTTGGAATTTGGGAGAAATGTTGTCAGTAGTTTACAGAATAAAACAAAAATGTTCACTTTACTTACACATACTATACATAGTGATGTTTACTTGTGTGGACATATTTTATTGATAATGCGAATGGGGGATGTGTGTGGTGTCTGGGCTGCCCAGACATTTCTGTGGTCTTACTTAGGGGAAGCTCCCTGTCATTGGATGCTGAGAAGAGATAAAATAAATGAGGATAGTTCTCGGGTAGCACTTGCGAAATGGCATTCTGTAACAAATACATCAACATGTGCAAGGACATATGAATCAAACCAGAGACGACTGGAGACTGGGGCTGTCAGCAAGCATTACTTTCACTTCTAGGAACCCACTAATCCTCTTGGAATACTAGCTAGATTTGTTTAATTAGTCATCAGTTTTAGTGATTTCAGGTTTCTCAGACATACGTGTTTTGTCACTAGCAGGTCTTGCTTATTTCCACTAGGCTTTGCCACTCTAACAGTTCAACCTCACTCTTACTGAACATGCAAAATAATTGTACATTGTATGATTGTGTATTATGATTGTACACCGATGGCATTGCTGTGAAAGAACTTGATGCTCAGTCATGTTTTCCCTGAATAAACAATGGATGATGATGTCCGTTACATCTAACATATTTAATAAGAAAGCACCAGAAAGCACTTTATTGGCTTTTACGAGACACTTACTTTAAGAAACACAACAGGGGATCAGCTGGTGTGAACATGCTTCATGACAAATGTTGTGATGTTTATGTACAGTAGGTGGTTCTTATGTTTCTGCATTACATTCAGTCATCCACACAAGTCTGACATCTTACATGCAAATATAATTTAAAGCTGCACTTACATAACAATAATCTCATGTAAATATACCTAAGAAGAATACTTTCCCACAAAAGGGCTAAAAACCGAATGTGATAAAAAAAAGTCTTTGAAAAATATTTGTTTTGACAGGGACAGTGTGCAAGGACATTAAGCTTAAGGAGAGATGTTTTGTACCAGGTTTAGCAGACTTTGCTATTTTCCACCTGTAGTCCCATTGGATGAAATGAAAAAGGTAGTGTACCAATTAGCTGAAATAGGTAATCTTGTCTATGCTAACAGACCAGACCGTTTTTGTCATGTCGTAGTTTCTTTATCTTCCCTTCGTCCTGTCACTTTTATGCGGTCCTTTCTGGGAAGAGACCAGTGTAGCTTTCGCTAGACTGGGGAAGACGGGAAGACGCTATCTTTCAAAGCCGACCAAATCAACAACTCCACTTGTTTCAGGTGTGGGGTTAATTGGAGAGTGAATTTGACATTTGTCAGCATAGTCTTTCTTCCTCCCTTTTGTTTTCCTTTCACTCCGGCACTGCTGATTTTGGTCTTTTTTGTCCCCAGCACCCCCCCCCCCCGGTCTTTCCTGGTTTCAAGTGGACAGTAGATTAAAAAGATACACATTTCCCCCAAATTAGAAAATTGTTTTCTTTCAGCAGAAATTAATTGGGTAATTTCAATGCAAATGTTTGCGAGGATAATTTTTGTGTGCACCATTTCCCCTATTAAGGTCCCCCCTAACTGGAGGGAAATTGCTTCAACACCACGCCGGCTTCACAATGGCCATTAGGAAATATTAGTGTGTGTCCCTCTCATAAAAATTAAACTTAACATGTTACGGTTGCTTGCCTCACACCCTCGTTTTTTTTTTTTTTTCTTTTTCTCTTTTCTCTTTTTTTTGGGTCTGTGTGCTTCACACTTTAGCCCAGTGCAGAGTAAAAACACCACTGGACCCAACTTGTGTCCCCTCCGAGATTTGTAATACACTGTCCCAAACGGGCCAGATTAATTATGAGTAAACGACATCCAGCCCATACCTCATTAGAGCGGAAGTAAGCCTGTCTGCGACAGAATGAAATACACACGGCATTTAAAGCCTTTATTAAGAGCATATTCAAAGAAGGATTATTGATTCCCATAACGCACACAGAGAGAGGGGAGTGGTGGTGGAGGGGTGGGATGGGGGTGGCGATGTGCTCTTCAATGTTATCGGTCGAAGTTTAATGACACAAGGTGGAAAGGAGACTGGTTTTTAACTAGCCGCACAGAGCAGGCAGAGAGGCAGAGAGGTTAGAGAAGTTGTCTGAGCCTCAGAAGTGTCAGGCTGTGTGGTTTTTAACTAGCCACACAGAGCAGGCAGAGAGGCCGAGAGGTTAGAGAAGTTGTCTGAGCCTCAGGGCTCATTTCCACCGCCTTGTTCAGCGCGTAGCCGTGTTCAGCGCGTGGGCGTATACAATAGGTTTGTATAGGGACAGAATACGCTCAGAACACGCTTGCGGTGGAAATGGTCTAATCTGTTAACGTGCATTCTAAACGAATACGGACAGAATACGGCCACGCGCTGAACGCGCAGAGAGTGCGGTGGAAATGAGCCCTCAGAAGTGTCAGGCTGTGTGGTTTTTAACTAGCCACACAGAGCAGGAGGCAGAGAGGTTAGAGAAGTTGTCTGAGCCTCAGAAGTGTCAGGCTGTGTGGAAAGATGGCATACGCTCTTTGGAAGGGTGGCGTACGCTGGCGTAGGAAAGATGGCGTACGCTCTTTGGAAGGGTGGCGTACGCTGGCATTGGAAAGGTGGCATACAGTGGGGGCTGGAAAGGTGGCATGCGCTCGGGTTTGACCTACTTTGTTCTACGCCACCCACCTCTGCTAAGATTTATTCTGTGTGTGTGAGTGAGTCTATATTTACATATCCACATGACATCAAGCACTGAGACACTGCATCTCCCCCATCAGTCACACACACACACACACACACACACACACACACACAAACAGACTCCTTTCGCGGTGTCCCACTGGGTGGGCGTAAACTGCTCTGTAGCTGCAAATGCAAGTTCCCTTTTCACTTTTTCTCTCTCTTTCTCTTTCTCTCTTTCTCTCTCTGTCTACCTCTTTTAGCAGCCCCCCTCCCTCAGCAGCCTTCCTCTATTTTTTCGTGTTTTGTTTCTTCTTTCTTCTGTCCTTTTTTTCGTCTCTTTTTTTTCCCTGTCCCTCTTTTTTCCCTGTCCCTCTTTTTTCCCTGTCCCTCTTTCCCCATCTTTATATCTTTTCTTCCTTTTTGCTCAGTCCCCATCTTTCTCTCGCTCTCCTGTCTTTAGTTTGTTTGGGTACAGCCCTGTCCCTCTGTTCAGGATTACCCTTATATTTACAGACTGGCACACACACACACACACACACACACACACACAGCAGCAGCTGCCTCTGCCTCATCCTGCCTCTCTCAGAGGTATTTGTTTTGATCGTGTGGTTTGCAAGGAGCCCTTTAAAAAAAAAGAAAAAAAAAATGTTGACGTTGACTTCCCCTTTAACTGGTTAGCATGTGCCTGTGCCCCTGCCATAGCTGCACTCTGATGGTGGCTCATTAGTAAATGTCCATTGTTATGCTACAGACGTTGCAGGTATCATGCTATTAGATTTTGGTTAGCGCTTGAGTTGAAGACTCCTTAAGATGAGCAATACACTGTGTCAACGATCCCCTCCCCACCCCCGCACTCTCCTCTTCATAATTAAAAGTCCACACCTTCTGTTACACAAGGTTCAAGTCAGACCATCAGTGGAGGTGTATTTCAAAGGCCAGTCCTTGGAGGGTGGGTGGGGGTGTGTGTTGGGGGTGGGGTGTCTCACCTCAACATAGGTGAAATAGCAAGCTGTTCTGCATCACTATGGCAACACCTGCCATTAGAGGTTCCGTCTGGTGGCCAGCGTGGCCCGCCGGGGGGGGGGGGGGGGGGGGGGGAGAGCACTACCAAAACATTTGTAACTACAAAGTTGCTCATTACCATACTGCAAACGCAGGGGGAAAAAAGCAAGCAGGAAACCCTCACTGCCTGCTATTGCATTATGCCCAAGTCTTACTGTAATACTCCCTGTCTGTTACAACATTATCCATAACTGTATATGTGGTCATGCTTTACTTAGATGGTCCCTTACAGACCATCTACAGAGGGTATTAGTGAACTATTACTAATTCATCTGTTGAATGTCTGGTAAGTACATGTGTAGTTATGTGTAGGGTTGGGAGTTGGGCTTGGTTAAGGCCAGACAATCCAAATGTTTCAACAGATAAAAACAATACTGATTGTTGCATTTACATTTACCTATTTGTTGCATTGTTGTTTTGCCCATTTGCTATGTATGGTTTGTTTATATGTTGCTGTAGAAACCTTGGCCAAACTCTTGTTACAAAAGAACACAAAACTTGATGGTGAGCCGTAATTTACGAGTCTCACATTAGTGTCCTCCCAGAATGCATCTCACAACAGGTCCCATCCCAGAATGCATCTCACCGCAGGTCCCAGATGTGTGACAGGTGTGTGTGTGTGTCGTCCAAGCCACCTTCATGGCCGGCGTCTGTTCCCCTCGTGACAGTGTCTGCCTCCAAAAGGTCCCCGAAAGAGAGCGTCCCGCTGGGGCCCCTCTGCCTCAATGCATCATGGGCCGCGGTGGCCGTCCGTCCGTCAGGTGATGGAGCATCTGCCCCGCGTGCGTGCCTCCGTGGGCAGAGACCCTCCCGCGGCCTGGGCGGACCATGAGGGATTATGGGCACGGCGGGAGTGGAGAGGCCAGAGGATTACTCAAAAAGCCCCCAAAACGGCCCCTCTCACACACACACACACACACACACACACAAGTGCGCACACACACATCTATGTGCATGCACACACACATTCTCTTTCTCTCTCCTTCTCTCTCTCTCTCTCTCTCTCTGTCTTTCAAACACACACACACGCACACACACACACACACACACACACGTACACACACGTACACACATATACAAAGGGTCCTGACAGGCAACAAATGTGGCACTTTGTGCTGCTGCCACACAGGGGTCCTTTCCAATGACCTTCTTCTGCCATCAAAGTTTGCTGCAGTGTGTTATGCTTTCAGCTACAGTTACCACAATCACAAGTGTGTGTGCGTGTGTGTGTGTGTGTGTGCATGCATAGGTGTGTGCATTTGTATGTGTGAACGTGTGTGTTATATTTGTGTCTGTGTGTGTGCATGCATTTGTATGTGTGAACATGTGTGTTGTATGTGTGTCTGTGTGTGTGCATGCATTTGTATGTGTGAACATGTGTGTTATATTTGTGTCTGTGTGTGTGTGTGCATTTGTATGTGTGAACATGTGTGTTGTATGTGTGTCTGTGTGTGTGCATGCAGTTGTATGTGTGAACGTGTGTGTTATATTTGTGTCTGTGTGTGTGTGTGCATTTGTATGTGTGAACATGTGTGTTGTATGTGTGTCTGTGTGTGTGCATGCAGTTGTATGTGTGAACGTGTGTATTATATTTGTGTCTGTGTGTGTGCATGCATTTGTATGTGTGAACATGTGTGTTGTATGTGTGTCTGTGTGTGTGCATGCATTTGTATGTGTGAACGTGTGTGTTATATTTGTGTCTGTGTGTGTGCATGCATTTGTATGTGTGAACGTGTGTGTTATATTTGTGTCTGTGTGTGTGTGTGCATTTGTATGTGTGAACGTGTGTGTTATATTTGTGTCTGTGTGTGTGCATGCAGTTGTATGTGTGAACATGTGTGTTGTATGTGTGTCTGTGTGTGTGCATGCAGTTGTATGTGTGAACATGTGTGTTATATTTGTGTCTGTGTGTGTGCATGCATTTGTATGTGTGAACGTGTGTGTTATATTTGTGTCTGTGTGTGTGTGTGCATTTGTATGTGTGAACGTGTGTGTTATATTTGTGTCTGTGTGTGTGTGTGCAGTTGTATGTGTGAACATGTGTGTTGTATGTGTGTCTGTGTGTGTGTGTGCAGTTGTATGTGTGAACGTGTGTATTCTATGTGCATGCACGCATGCATTTGTGTGTGTGTGTGTTTGGCTTCCGTGGAAGTGTGTTACGGTAATCACAAGAGACCTACACTACAGTAATGTGTCACTGTGGCAAACACAAACAGTAGGGCCAAATGTCACAGATAAAGTATAGGCGCAAATATGGGAGGAGGCGCATGTATCATACGAGGAGAGGCCGTTATATTTCAAACATGGCCCCAAGGGCGAATGCCATATATGTTTGCTAATGAGACACAGTAACTAATTTGCTCACTGACGTAGACAACTTGTTTGCATAGCAAGGTCATAGAACACGTACATGGCCAAGTTATTTTTTTCTGAAAGCAGAGAGACTGATTCATGTGTTCAACATACTTGTCCATACAAACAATACATCGCAGTATGGACTCATGCTTTACCACTGTAATAGTTTTTTTGTGCAATAAATTACATCTCTTTCTGAATTTCTCTCCCTTGAGGTCAAATCATTTGCTAAATAGAACAACATGATTTCTTAGTTTTATGCAGGGCATTTGCATTGTTTGTCATAACATCAGATTATTAAATAAACTTTAAACGTGTCAAGTGTGCTTTTAGGAGTCAGCTCATATTGTCACCTTGTGTGAGGCGGGCCCATCTGCAGAGGCCAGGCGTGTGTGAGGCGTGTGTGTGCGCTGCCGGCCCTGCTGTTGGGAGCGCTCTGCTGCCGCGAGATTTTATTTGCATCTTGGGAACATAAGGAGAAAAGATGGGCCAATAATTGGGAAGAAATTTCGGTCACGGCGAGTCTGACCCTTGAATTAATTAAAACAATTTTATTGCATTCTTGAATTAATTAAAGGCATATTTGATCCTTCCACCATGAACCTCCTAGCTCTCTCTCACTCTCTCTTTCTCTCTCCTTCTCTCTCTTCCTCTCTCCCTCTCTCTGTCTCTCTCTTCCTCCCTCTCTTTCTCTCTCCCTCTTTCTCTTCCTTCTTCTCTTTCTCTCTCTGTCTCCCTCTTTCTCCCTTTCTGTCTCTGTCTCTCTCTCTTCCTCCCTCTCTCTCTCTGTCTCTCTCCCCCTCTCTTTCTCTCTCTGTCTGTCTCTTCCTCCCTCTCTTTCTCTCTCTGTCTCTCTCTCTCCCTCTCTCACTCTCTGTCTCTCTCTTCCTCCTTCTCTCTCTCTTTCTGCCTCTCTTCCTCCCTCTCTTTCTCTCCCCCCTCTCTCTCTGTCTTTCACCCCCTCCCCCTCTCTCGTCCACCATGCCTTCGTGTCTGTGCTTCAGGACACATGCAGAGGTGGGTATTTAAGTGCCTGGCAGCTTTGCATTGTTCCAACAATCCGCCGAGCAGAAGAGAGAATAAAACGTGTAAAGATGAAGGCAGACAACCCACTATTATACAGAGTGATTTAACAGGAAATAGACCCTCTTCTCTCTGGATGAGCTCAGGAACCAGCTCTGTACTGTCACATGAAGACCG
>CM050205.1:3472500-3482500 GCA_027475355.1 Coilia nasus
GGAGTACGGCACTGTAACATCGCGCTTAAGTCTGGAATAGTTATCACAAGTACGGAGTACGGCACTGTAACATCGCGCTTAAGTCTGGAATAGTTATCAAAAGTATGGAGTAAGGCACTGTAAAGTCGCGCTTAAGTCTGGAATAGTTATCAAAAGTAAGGAGTAAGGCACTGTAAAGTCGCGCTTAAGTCTGGAATAGGTATCACAAGTACGGAGTACGGCACTGTAACATCGCGCTTAAGTCTGGAATAGTTATCAAAAGTATGGAGTAAGGCACTTTAAAGTCGCGCTTAAGTCTGGAATAGGTATCACAAGTACGGAGTACGGCACTGTAACATCGCGCTTAAGTCTGGAATAGTTATCAAAAGTATGGAGTAAGGCACTTTAAAGTCGCGCTTAAGTCTGGAATAGGTATCACAAGTACGGAGTATGGCACTGTAACATCACGCTTAAGTCTGGAATAGTTATCAAAAGTATGGAGTAAGGCACTTTAAAGTCGCGCTTCAGTCTGGAATAGGTATCACAAGTACGGAGTAAGGGCTGGGTGTTTCAGGTTCACTTGTTGACTCGGATAATGTTGGTCACGGACCACACACACACTCATTTCTGAAACCATATGCTCGAACATATGTTTACGCAACTCTTACAAATTCTGAAATTGTTCTAATTTGTTAAAAAAATATATTTCAGAATTGCTATTTTGAGCTAGCAAATTCTTCGTCTTAGATCAGAAAGTATTGACTGGATTAAAAACTTCAAGAGAAATGTTGCATGTGTGTCTCACTGCATGTCTGAAGCTTCTGCCTAGCAGGAAATAGGCTGCACCTGTGTCACCAGTGTGTGGATTGACAGTAGTACACAAATATTACCACTTACAAAAGTTAAAAAAACAAACACTGTAGTACTACTTATAGTAGGAGCCACTGCACTGAGCAATAGTGCTAAGTTGTGCAACTTCAGCAGAAATGTGCTGTCAGTTTAATCTTCCACCCACACACAGTTTGACAGTGTGCCAGTCGTGAACATTTGCATACTGTAACCAGTAAGCTAGGCCTACGCAAATCCATCAATGATACCATAGATACATGGTATTCTATATTAGCACTGTATCCCATTGTTCTATGCATGGTTGTCCTCCATGCATTCCAAATTAACCACCCACGCAACAATTAGGCCATACATCTTCAAGATGGTTGCCAGTTGTAAGAAGATTTACCTTAGGATCCAGTTTTTTTGTGCTTGTCCCGCAATATATAACATTGTAGGTATCTGTTAAAAAGCCCTAATTTGATTTGACTGACACACACACACTGGTGGAGAGACCAGGAAATGCAAGGCAACCACAGCACTAGAGAAGAATGGTGATGAATAGCAGGATGCATAGGGCCTTAACAAACACACAGACAGCTGCAGTACTGTAAGTATAACACAGTGGTAATGTATTAACATGTTAGCCAATAGACACAGACAATCACCATACCATACCATACCATAACCGTAACATACAATACCACACCGTACCATACCATACAATAACCATAACATACAATACCACACCATACCACACCACACCATAACATACACCACCTAGCATACCACACCGTACCATACCACACCGTACCATACCATACCATACCACACCATACCATACCATACCATACCACACCACACCACAACATACACCACTTAGCATACCACACCGTACCATACCATACCATACCATACCATACCATACCATACCATAACATACCACACCATACCATAACATACAATGCCACACCATACCATACCACTTTTACCATACCATACCATACCTTACCACACCATACCACACCACACCACACCACAGCATACACCACCTAGCATACCACACCGTACCATACCATACCATACCATACCATAACATACCATACCACACCACACCACAACATACACCACTTAGCATACCACACCGTACCATACCATACCATACCATACCATAACATACCACACCATACCATAACATACAATGCCACACCATACCATACCACTTTTACCATACCATACCATACCTTACCACACCATACCACACCATACCACACCACACCACACCATACCATACTATAAAGACAAATAATGCATGTCATTTTTTCAGTTGTGTTCCATTACTTTTCTCTTTTTCAAGTGTTTGGTGTTAATTCTATTAGAAGTCTTCACTTACAACAGTTTCTCACCTCACCACAGACTTAATTAAATTTTGTTGTACACAGTAGTGTGTGACGTGACTGAAAATGACTGAAAACCAGCCCCTCGGTGACAACCCCCCCCCTTAATGACCTTGTGCCTGCGATGAAACATGGGCAGCCAGTGTTTTCACATGGGGGGGTCCTTGTTAAATCAAATAACACTTTCACATTAAGGCCCTTTTATGCAAAGACAAACTGCTATTCTTCTCTCATTATAAAATAAGAGTGTGTGTGTGTGTGTGTGTGTGGTTCTGCATGTGTGTGTTATTTCCGAAGCGGTCTAATTCTGCCATCACACCTGCGTACGTGGGGAGGGGTGGCGGAAGGGTTTGGGGGCTCCAGCGTTGTGGCTGGGGGGGGCTGGTGGGGGGGGTCTCCTCCAGCCGGTGCATGGCCCCCCCTTCCCGTCCTGTCTTACAGGGCGCCCCCCAACCCCCCCTGTGTCGCTAATTATCCTCTTAAGTGTGTATCTGGGAGCGCAGGCAGTCTGGCAGGATTAGCCCAAGTGTGTGTTCTGCAAATTGGACAGAGGAGACTGAGAGCCTGTGGTGGAGATGTGATGGAGATGTGAACACACTGGCTACGTCTCACACTTTACACACACTCTCCCTCTGCCCACATTCTGTCTGTCTGTCTATTGCCTTTGTCTGACTGTCTGTCTGTCTGTCTGTCTGTCTGTCTGTCTGTCTGTCTGTCTGTCTGTCTGTCTGTGTCTTTCTGTCTTTGTCTGTGTCATTAGTCTGTCTAATCACTATAGCTTCATATGTCTTCCACTTTATAAATGTGGTTCTTTCACATTCTGTCCATCTGTCTGTCTGTCTGTCTGATTTTTGGCTTTGGTTCTATAACTGTGTGCTTGCCTATCTGTCTGTCTGTCTGTATTTCTGATTTTCTCCCTCTATGTAGATCTCAGGCCGCTTCATAATTGGATTGTGGAGGACCATTTACCTAACAGGCCTACATTCTCTGTCTCACTGCATACCACCTGTCTTCCTCCTTGCACCTTTGGACTGTCTCTCTGTCTCTCTCTCTCTCTCCCCCTCTCTCCCTCTCTCTCTCTCTCGCACTCTCTCACTCTCCACATCTTTCTAATTTCTATCTATTTCTCTCTGTCTCTCTGTTCGATCATATTAAAACCTGTATGTGCTTATTTATCAATTTGTCTGTCTGTGTTTGGCTCATGTCTGCCTGTCTATATGTCTCTCTCTCTGGCATGTCTGTCTGTGTTTGGGCTGTCTCTGTGTATATGTCTCTCTCTCACCTGTCTGTCTGTCAGTGTGTAGCCTGTCTCTGTCTATATGTCTCTCTTGCCTGTCTGTCTGTCTGTCTGTCTGTCTGTCTGTCTGTGTGTGGCCTGTCTCTGTGTATATGTCTCTCTCTCACCTGTCTTTCTGTCAGTGTGTAGCCTATCTCTGTCTATATGTCTATCTTGCCTGTCTGTCTGTCTGTCTGTCTGTCTGTCTGTGTGTGGCCTGTCTCTGTATATATGTCTCTCTCTCACCTGTCTGTCTGTGTGTGGCCTGTCTGTATATATGTCGCTCTCTCTCCTGTCTGTCTGTCTGTGTGTGGCCTGTCTGTATATATGTCTCTCTCTCTCCTGTCTGTCTGTCAGTGTGTGGTCTGTCTCTGTCTATATGTCTCTCTCTCGCCTATCTGTCTATATGTCTCTCTCTCACCTGTCTGTGTGTGGCCTGTCTGTATATGTCTCTCTCTCACCTGTCTGTCTGTCTGTCTGTCTGTGTGTGGCCTGTCTCTGTATATATGTGTCTCTCTCACCTGTCTGTCTGTCTGTCTGTCTGTGTGTGGCCTGTCTGTGTATATATGTCTCTCTCTCACCTGTCTGTCTGTCTGTCTGTCTGTCTGTCTGTGTGTGGCATGTCTGTGTATATATGTCTCTCTCTCACCTGTCTGTCTGTCTGTCTGTCTGTCTGTCTGTCTGTGGCCTGTCTGTGTATATATGTGTCTCTCTCACCTGTCTGTCTATCTGTCTGTCTGTCTGTCTGTGTGTGGCATGTCTGTGTATATATGTGTCTCTCTCACCTGTCTGTCTGTCTGTCTGTCTGTCTGTCTGTGGCCTGTCTGTGTATATAGGTGTCTCTCTCACCTGTCTGTCTGTCTGTCTGTCTGTCTGTCTGTCTGTCTGTGTGTGGCTTGTCTCCGTATATATGTCTCTCTCTCACCTGTCTGTCTGTCTGTCTGTCTGTCTGTCTGTGGCCTGTCTGTGTATATATGTGTCTCTCTCACCTGTCTGTCTGTCTGTCTGTCTGTCTGTCTGTCTGTCTGTCTGTCTGTCTGTGTGTGGCTTGTCTCCGTATATTTGTCTCTCTATAGCCTTCTCCTGTAAGGCAGGTGTGCTGCGATAAGTGAAACTGTGACGCAAACTTTGCCTGTTGGCAAAAACCACATGCTGTGCTTTTATTTTATGATGATCGTACCACAGCTTCAGCAGACTGAATAATCATTATTTACCTGTGTGCTTAGTAAATGTAAGTATATAAGTGTTGTAATAATAATAGTAGCTGCTAATAGTCAGAAAAAAACCCTCCTGCCAGTATGCACTTGCTCTTTCACAGTCTCTCTCTCCT
The DNA here is from genome assembly GCA_027475355.1 of Coilia nasus. Taxonomy (NCBI): domain Eukaryota; kingdom Metazoa; phylum Chordata; class Actinopteri; order Clupeiformes; family Engraulidae; genus Coilia; species Coilia nasus. The sequence continues at coordinate 3,477,311 of CM050205.1, forward strand.
GCTGTGTGTGTGTGTGAGCGTGTGTTTGTTTGTGTGTGAGTGTGTGTGTGTGTGTTTGTAAGTGTATATGTGTGTGTGTGTATGTGTGTGTGTGTGTGTGTGTGTGTGTGTGTATGTGTGTGTGTGTGTGTTTGTGTGTGCGTGCATGTATGTGTGTGTGTGTGTCTATGTTTGTGTGTGAGTGTGTGTGTGTGTGTGCATGAACTTGTGTGTGCATGTGTGTGTATGTGTGTGTGAGTGAGTGTGTGTGTGTGTGTGTATGTGTGTGTGTTTTTGTGTGTGTATGTGTGTGTGTGTGTGTATGTGTGTGAGTGTGTGTGTTTGTGTGTGTGTGTGTGATTGTGCCCTGTTGTCTCACTCTCTCGTTCACTGCTCTGCTTTGTTCATCTGTGTTATTGGCCTTTCTTCATCTCCAGTTCTCACCCTGACTAGAGCCGCATCCACAAACGTACTGCGCTAAAAACAACTTTTTGTTTCTTTTCGCATGACGCTCGGCTGCTGTCCCGGAGACTGACAGTCGAAAGAACTCAAACGAAACTAAAGCGCCAGTGAGGTTGGAGCGGAAGGCAATAAATGTTTTCAAATTAAAGTGTTTTGTTTTCATCTCGACGAGGAGCAAAGGCAAGCCTCAATGAATATCAGTTAATAAATCGTATTTGGTGGTTTTGCTTGGATACAGACAAAGTCGTGGGCTCATGATGAAGTTCTTTAACTTTTAATTGGATATGAAAATGAAGCCTACTTTACAGACAAGCCAAGGTACAACTGAGTAACCCCTGTGCCCACGTGTGTTTTGCCAATTAGGCCGGGAGAGAGAGGAGAGGCGGGTGGGATCAGGCTGACTGGCATATAACGGGCATATAACACCAGCTCTCGTGCCTAATAGCCTATCCAACGGCAGGGATCTACTGGAGAATCCCATTTTTTCCGGAAACAAAACTTGGGCTGATTATAATGCTTTTTTTGGGGGGGAATAATCCTATTTTAGTTTAGCTAAGGGCAGCGAAGGCTAAGGCAGAGGAGCTATCAGGATTGTTTCGCTGCGGAGGGCCTTACGTCAAAGCAGTTTAAGAAATTCTTTTCCATTTTATGATTTCTGTGGCCACGTGTGGCTGTATTGCAGTCTTTCAAACCGCACACATAAGACCACGGGCGTAGCCAGCAATCATAAAATGGGTGAAACAGGCTCCGAAAAAAAGCACATCTGTGCCATGTGGCCATATTGCAGTCTTAGAAACTTCACTTATAAGACAAACAATCAAACTGTTAAAAAAACACTGTTTTTAATAATAGCCAATGATATCATTTAGTGAATGTGTATTTTCAGGAACTATATCTGGGTCAAACTCTTCGAAAAACATAAATTGGTGCAAGTTTTTTTAAGGAAATGAATCACAGGCATCGATGCAGTACAAGTCCTATGCTATGTATGTTCATGTATTCATCGATTCGAGATGAATTATTCACCCTCGCCCTTAGCTTGGCATTAAAAACCCTCCCAGTGTCTTCATCATTCCTCTAACTCTGTGAAATGAGCTTAATGGGGAAATCATATTAGCGAAGCCCCTAAAGAACAGCATGGGCTACACCAGACAAGACACCAGGGAACAACTTAGGGCAAATAATCAGGTTTGATATAAAACTCAAATTAATCATTTTAAAAATGGAAATGATCCTTGATGTATCTCCTGCTGGGCATAGGTCTGTTTTTCCCCCTCTGTGCATGTGTGCGCATATGTGTGTGTGTGTGTGTGTGCATGTGCGCGCGCATGTGTGTGTGTGTGTGTGTGTGTGTATGCACGTGCAAATGTGAATACATGTGTCTTTTGATAGTCATTTACTTTGTCGATTTATCCATGTTGTGGATACACGCTCCATGCAAAGTAAGCATTCTCCACTAAGTCTTTTTACAGTCTGCAGTATAGTAGAGTATTTTGATTTAATGAAAATCACAATTGTAACTAATGGAATTAGCTAATATTAAAGGCTACAAATAATCATGTAGCTTGCCACTGTGTCCCCAATGACTAATCAGTCACATAGTATGTCATATTGTGCTGCCCATACAAAGAGCCAGCAGAGATGAACATGATTTTGGGTATATATAATTTATCTGTACCATGTCATTCAACTATAACATGTGCCAACATATGACAAATTTGTGTGTACTTCTACGCCTACATCTGTGTGTGTGTGTGTGTGTGTGTGTGTGTGTGTGCCTGCTAAATTTATACTGCATGTCCCGAAAACAAAATCGATGTTTAAGGCTGTATTTCATTTCTGTCAGCTACTTCTTTAAGAATATGATCGCTCTAATACTACTATAAGTTTAAAAAAAAAACTACATCCCTCTTCTTTTTAATATGCACTGTATGAAGGCGATATCAATACTGCGGTGGTACAACACATTCTTTTAGCCAAAATCACCCGATAAGCTTTGGTTAAAGTTTTTTTTGTGTTTTAAGGATGTAATGGTACATTTCAGTTTAAAATCCAAAGTGAATATGCAAATAAATAACGTGAAGGAATATGTCTTTTTAGAAAGACAATAGATTGCACCCAGTGCAATTTGTGTGCGTTATTCCTCTTCTATGTTGTCTAGGCCTTTCAAAGGAAAATCGTTCTGTAAACAAGGAAGTACAAACACAACAAGCATGTGAATGCAGCTCAACAAACGCACACTCACGCACGCACGCACGCACGCACGCACGCACACACACACACACACACACACACACACACACACACACACACACACACACACACACACACACATAAAGGCAGTCAGAGGAATATAAAGGTGCAAAGACAGGGAGGGAAGTGGAAGAGAAGAGAGAGAGGGAGGGGAGATGGAAAGAAGGGGATAGATTACATCTGTGTGTGTGTGTGTGTGTGTGTGTGTGTGTGTGTGTGTGTGTGTGTGTGTGTGTTTATGTACATTTGTATGTGTGTTTGTTGTGTGTGTGTGTGTGTGTGTGTGTGTTTGTTGTGTGTGTGTGTGTCTGTGTGTCTGTGTGTGTTTGTGTATGTGTGTGTGTGTGTGTGTGTGTTTATGTTTATAGGTGCATTGTTCCTCTGTGTGTGTGTGCGTGTGTGTGTGTGTGTGTGTGTTTGTTGTGTGTGTGTGTGTTTATGTATGAGTGTGTCTGTGTGCACCCGTGTTTGTGTCTGTACACGTGTGTATGTGTTTGCATGTGCATGTGTGTTATGGGTGTGTGTGCGTGCGAGCGTACGTTTGTGTGTGTGTGCGTGCATATATGTGTTTGTGCGTGCATATGTGTGCTTGTGTGTTGTTATGGGTGTGTGTGTGTGTGTGTGTGTGTGTGCGAGCGTGTGTTTGTGTGTGTGTGCATATATGTGTGTGTGTGTGTGTGTGTGTGTGTGTGTGTGTGTGTGTGTGTGTGTAAAGGGAGGGGAGTGCATGGAGTGTGAATAAGCATCCTGCTTTAACTGTCTCTCTGTCCCTTTGTGGTGATTAGCCGAGTCCCAGGGGGCTGGGGGGGGCTGCTAGAGTTAGCACAAGCAAGAGCTCTCTAATGAGCTGCGCTCTCACCCCCCCACCCCGAACACCCAACCCCCCCACAGAAGAGCCAGTGGCTGCACAGGAGTCCCAAGGGGGGGCCGTGCTGCACCTGTTCTCCCCCCCCCCCACATACACACCCATCTACACACACACACCCACACCCATCCACACCACCACACCACTGCCACTATAATCAGTGCATTTCAGTACTCCCTGTCCAGCTGTAACCAAGTGTCCAGAAGATCAGGGGTATTCCAGTCTAGTGGGGCTATTATCACACACACACACAGATGCATACACACACACACATACACAAGCACATAAGCATACGGACACCCACAGAAGCATCCAGACACCCACTCAAACACACACACACACACAATACTACTGTTTCCAGTTCAAATATATTTCCTATAACTTGAAACCAATAGTGTAGCCATATTGTGTTGATATAATATGTTTCCATGCTTTAGTCAATATAGTTGTAAAAATGGTTATGCCCCCCCCCCCCCCCCCCCCCCCCCCCAGCCTCTCCACCCCACCCCCACCCCCCGATCCCCCCATACACCCCTCTGTCTTAAACAGCGTTGCCACTTAATTGAGGAGCAGTTTGTTTACGCAGTGAGTAGCTGGCCATCACACCCCCAGGATGGCATCGAAGGCTCACACATACACTTACACATACACACGCACACACACACACACACACACACACGCACACACACACACACACACAAAACAAAAGAGGTGTCATTGGCAGATGGAGCGGGCCGGCCAAAGACCAGGAGCCGTGTGTCAGGCAAACAACTCCACTCATGCCCAATCCCCCTGTGCCGCTTCACAGAAAGGTGTGTGTCTACGTGTGTGTGTGTGTGTGTGTGTGTGTGTGTGTGTTTGTTTGTGTGTTATTGTGTGTGTGTGTAAGTAAGGAAGTGTGTGTTTCAGTCTTTGTTTGTGTGTCGTCATGAGGTCTCAAGGGGTGCTGGTGTTGTTCTAGGCGTGTGTGTGTGTGTGTGTGTGTGTGTGTGTATGAGGGACTTGTGAGTGTACCTGAAGCAGGAGGGATCATTGTACAGTGCAGCACAGGTCTGGGCTACCCCCCCACCCCGGTGATTATCTCCACGGCAACCTGGTGGCGGGTAAACAAAAGGCAGGTGGGTCTCCAGAGCCCTGGGACCAGGGATCTCATAACAACCTGGTGTGTCCTTGCATCCTCCTCTTACAAACACACACACACACACACACACACACACACATGCATACGCATTCACAAACACACACACACACATCCACACACACTCTTTACACTACCTTTAAACTGAAGGCCTCATGCAATAAGTATGTCCTTATAACCTCAATGATGCCACTACTATAAAAGCCACTACCTTACAGTGATCCTAAAGAAACTTTAAAATGTTACTTTTTAATTGTAATTTATTTATTATAATTTATTAATTACAATTATTACAATTATTATTTATTAATCCAATTATTCTCCCTGAAGATTTGTAGACATGTGGTCCTGATTTATTTGAATCAGGTAGGACTGAACATGACAACAGCTGCAGAATGGGAACCTTCATGTGAGCTGTAATGCCTCTGTACTCTATGCACAATGCGTTCTAGTGAAGGAATATTTACATAACTGATCTTTTTATGCTTTTGTT
>CM050205.1:3487500-3502500 GCA_027475355.1 Coilia nasus
TGGAATATGAATGGTTCATTCGTGTATGAAAAAGGTGTCTGGGCATCAGAGACGAGGGGGTTGCGGGTGTGTGTGTGTGTGTGTGTGTGTGTGTGTGTGTGTGTGTGTGTGTGGGTGGGTGGGGGTGGGGGTGCACTTGAAAGCTAAGGGTCTTTGTTCTGTTGTTTGTTTATTTGTGTGTTTGTGTCTTTAGTTGTTTGGTAGATAGACGCTTCGACAGAGAGCTGCTTAGTTCTCCTTTCCCCACAGTTTTAACTACTAGATCCTCTCTCTCTCTCTCTCTCCCCTCTCTCTCTCTCTCGCTCTCTCTCTCTCTCTCCCCTCTTTTTCTTTCTTTCTCTCTCTGACTTTATCTCTCTGTCTCACTATCTCTCTGCCTGTATCTGTCTCTATCCCTTTCTCCTTCTTTCTCTTCCTGACATAAGGGCTCCTATATGGTATTCATCATATGCTCTCTCTCTCTCTCTCTCTCTCTCTCTCTCTCTCTCTCTCTCTCTCTCTCTCTCTCTCTCTCTCTCTCTCACTCACACACACACACACACACACACACTGCATGTATGTCTCTAAGTTTTCTAAGTTTTCAGGTCAGAATAAATGTCAATGTATGTAGAGAAGTTTTCTATTCTCTCTGATGTGCACCACACCAGATGTTATAAACAAACATCAACAGCCTCTTGTCAAACAAACAACTTTCCCAAGGACATATTTGGTTACTGGTTACTGCACAGCAACTCTTGCTTTGTCCTTGTGTATGTGTATGTGTCTTTGTGTGTGTGAGTTCACCGTGCAGTATAGATGTTGATATCTGATTCTTGGTAAAACTAAGACCAGTGCACACTGCACTGCAGTGCTGTTATTGTACTTAGACCATGTATTTTAGTGATGTGCCATCAGCACTGCAGTGCTGTTATTGTACGTAGACCATGTATTTTAGTGATGTGCCATCAGCACTGCAGTGCTGTTATTGTACGTAGACCATGTATTTTAGTGATGTGCCATCAGCACTGCAGTGCTGTTATTGTACGTAGACCATGTATTTTAGTGATGTGCCATCAGCACTGCAGTGCTGTTATTGTACGTAGACCATGTATTTTAGTGATGTGCCATCAGCACTGCTGTATCCCATTGGGATCATGTTTAGCCTTTGAGGTTCTCCTGATTACAACAGTAACATTTTATCTGTTAAATCAATATTGTTATAAATCAATGTATAAATCAATGTAGTTATTTACAAATAGTATAGATGTCCTTGTTTTAGCTTTCTTCTCTTTACAATGTGTGGATTACCCACACGCACACACACACACACACACACACACAGAACACACATGTACATACACACAAACACACAGACACAGACACACACACACACACACACACACACAAACACACAGACACACACACACACAGACACACACACACACACACACACACACACACACAGAACACACACACACACACACACACACACACACACACACACACACACACACACACACACACACACACACAGAGAACACACATACACACACACACACACACACACACACACACAGAACACACATACACACACACACACACACACACAGAACACACACACACACACACAGAGAACACACATACACACACACACACACACACACACACACACACACACACGCCTCTTGTAGTCCTTCATGCAATGGCCATATGGCGTTCAGAACATATTCCAGAGCATATTTAGCAACACGATGTAGAGTAGCTTACAAGAGGATGGCACCGGAGTGTGTGTATAAAAACAATGAGACACCATGATGTTATTTCAGGATCATCACATCTACAGGAGGACTAACTCTGTGCCTCTGTGTTCCAACAAAGGTGCCCCCCCTCCCCACACACACACACACACACACACACACACACCTACACACATACACACACACACACATATACATCTACAGGAGGACTAACTCTGTGCCTCTGTGTTCCAACAAAGGCGCCCCCCCTCCCCACACACACACACACACACACACACACACCTACACACATACACACACACACACATATACATCTACAGGAGGACTAACTCTGTGCCTCTGTGTTCCAACAAAGGCGCGCCCCCCCCAGAGCTGTCTCCTCTTATGGAACCTGCAAACAAGTGGGAGTACACCACATCAGCTGTCATGAAAATAACTGAAACACATACAGTACGTAAGTGTGTGTATGCATGTACGTAAGTGTGTATGCATGTATGTAAGTGTGTATGCATGTATGTAAGTGTGTATGCATGTACGTAAGTGTGTATGCATGTATGTAAGTGTGTATGCATGTATTTAAGTGTGTATGCATGTATGTAAGTGTGTATGCATGTATGTAAGTGTGCATGCATGTACGTAAGTGTGTATGCATGTATGTAAGTTTGTGTATGCATGTATGTAAGTGTGCATGCATGTACGTAAGTGTGTGTATGCATGTATGGTGTGTATGCATGTATGTAAGTGTGTATGCATGTATATAAGTGTGCATGCATGTATGTAAGTGTGCATGCATGTATATAAGTGTGTATGCATGTATGTAAGTGTGTATGCATGTATGTAAGTGTGTGTATGCATGTATGTAAGTGTGTATGCATGTATGTAAGTGTGTATGCATGTATGTAAGTGTGTGTATGCATGTATGTAAGTGTGTATGCATGTATGTAAGTGTGTGTATGCATGTATGTAAGTTTGTATGCATGTATGAAGATACTAAATGGTTCTGTACGTCTTACTAGAACTCAAGCTCCAGCAGGTGGACAGTACAGGCACATTACTAACACTGTGTGTATGTATATGTGTGTTGTCTGTGTGTGTGTGTGTGTGTGTGTGTGTGTGTGTGTGTGTGTGTGTGTGTGTGTGTGTGTGTGTAGGTGTGTGTGTGTGTGTGTGTGTGTGTGTGTGTGTAGGTGTGTGTGTGTAGGTGTGTGTGGGTGTGTGTGTGTGTGTGTACATATGTGTGTGTACATAGATGTCTTTGTCCCGTCTCCCCCTCCCTCCCCCTTGCATGAGTGAATGAGTGAGTGAGCACATGAATGATTGAGTGAGTGAGTGAGTGAGTGTGTGAGTGAGTGATTAAGTGAGTGAGTGAGTGAGTGAGTGAGTAATTGAATGAGTGAGTGAGTGAGTGAGTGGGTGAATAAGTGAGTGAATGAGTGAGTGAGTGAGTGAGTGAGTAATTGAATGAGTGAGTGAGTGATTGAGTGAGTGGGTAAATAAGTGAGTGAGTGAGTGAGTGAGTCTGTGAGTGAGTGAGTGAGTGAGTGAGTGAGTGAGTGAGTGAGTGAGTAAGTGTGAGTGAGTGAGTCTGTGAGTGAGTGAGTGAATGAGTGAGTGAGTGAATGAGTGAGTGAGTCTGTGAGAGAGTGTGAGTGAGTGAGTGAGAGGGTGAGTGAGAGGGTGAGTGAGTGAGTGAGTGAGTGAGTCTGTTAGATACGCAGTCCCCCTCCTTCCCCCTTGTATTTTTTGGGTCTATGGGTTATCGTCCTGGTTTCGGATAACAGATGTAACAACATTTAAAGTGATGGATTGGCCTCTCCTCGCCTCATCTAGCGCCTCCATTCATCTCCAGCAAGCCAAGTCAGGCGAGAGGGGCCCCAGCGAGCGTCCCTTAGCATCTATTTGCTCTTAACCGCTAAGTCATTATGAACTAATACATGTAGATTGTGTTTGGAGAGAGCGATGGGCGATCAAATGGGAGAGGAATTACTGGAGTGTTGTGCGGAGAAGCAGATGTTGTGCTGGAGTTATTACAGCCAGAGATGATCTGTGTGGAGAAGCAGAGAGAAAGAGAGAGAAAAAATGTGTTTTGATGGAAGAGCTATTTGGCTTTGAGATGGGGAGGGGGAGAGAGAGTGAAAGTGAGAGTCAGGAAATGAATGAGTGAGTGAGTGAGCACATGAATGATTGAGTGAGTGAGCACATGAATGATTGAGTGAGTGAGTGAGTGAGTGAGTGAGTGAGTGAGTGAATAATTGAGTGAGTGAGTGTGAGTGAGTGAGTGAGTGAGTGAATAATTGAGTGAGTGAGTGAGTGAGTGAGTGAGTGAGTGAGTGAGTGAGTGAGTGAGTGAGTGAGTGAATAATTGAGTGAGTGAGTGTGAGTGAGTGAGTGAGTGAGTGAGTGAGTGAGTGAGTGTGAGTGAGTGAGTGAGTGAGTGAGTGAGTGAGTGAGTGAGTGAGTGCGTGAGTGTGATTGAGTGAGTGAGTGAGTGTGATTGAGTGAGTGAGTGAGTGAGTGAGTGAGTGAATGATTGAATGATTGAGTGAGTGAGCACATTAGTGAGTAAGTGAGTGAGTAAGTGAATGAGTGAGTGAGCACAGGAATGATTGAGTGAATGAGTGAGTGAATAATTGAGTGAGTGAGTGTGAGTGAGTGAGTAAGTGAGTGAGTCTGTTAGTTACTCAGTCAGTCAGTGAGTGAGTGGGTGAGTACGTGAGTGAATGGGTCAGTGTGTGAGTGAGTGAGTAAGTGAGCCAGTGAGTGAGTGAGTGAGTAAGTGATTGAGTGAATGGGTGAGTGTGTGAGTGAGTGTGTCAATGAGTGAGTTAGTCCTTGAGTGAGTGAGTTAGTCCTTGAGTGAGTGAGTTAGTCCTTCAGTGAGTGAGTTAGTCCTTCAGTGAGTGAGTTAGTCCTTGAGTGAGTGAGTTAGTCCTTCAGTGAGTGAGTTAGTCCTTGAGTGAGTGAGTTAGTCCTTGAGTGAGGGACAAACAGGCAAAGTGAATTGACAAGTGATGGAGATTTTTTTTTTTTTTTTTTTTTGGTATTACTTGTGGAATGACACCAAAATAGCATGATGTGATGTGTGTTTTGGCTCTGGGTGTATTTGCTATGGAAAGACAACAAAGGTGATGTGATGTGATGGAAGGGAAAGCCTTTTGTTTCAGCACACAAAGAGGAGAAGAGAAGAGAAGAGAAGAGAAGAGAAGAGAAGAGAAGAGAAGAGAAGAGAAGAGAAGAGAAGAGAAGAGAAGAGAAGAGAAGCGAAGAGAAGAGAAGCATCTTTAAATACTCGCATGCTTCATGACACCATTCAACAAAGACTTGTCCTGGAATTTCCTCCACGCATCTTCCCCACTCTGACAGAACTAAAAACTCTTTTCTTTTCTTTCATTTCTCACTCATTCATCCCCCTTTTTTAAAAGAAAAAGGCTCTCTCTCATCTCTCCACGGGTGATGCAGCCTCTGGAGTCACGCGGTACGAGGCGTGATTATGTTACGGTTGTGTAAGTATAAAGGACTTCACATTACAGCCAATTACGGAACAGCTTGGATGGAACGAAACTGTAGAAGTGTAAGCATCTCCAACAACTTCCTGTAATTTCAATTTATTGAGAGGGAAACAGAGGGTAAAGATTTTGAAATTATAAGCTATTATGCTCAGAAGAGAGAGAGGACTTTGTAGGACTGGTTTTATAAAATACAGCTGACAAGCTCCGGCAAATTACCCCGGGACCATTACAAAAATCACTTAATTGCCAACCGTTCAGTCGGGCCAATTGACTCTAAATGAAAAAATAACAGAAAAGCATATGATGCCTCGCGCGGCAACCGTAGACAATGGAGGTGAAGTGTCCACAGGAGGATTGAACATTTCCCCACACAAAAGTGGACTCTATTCAAGCGCATCTCTCAAGCTATAAATATATACGGTACGGGGGTATGGTATGCTGTATGTTATATTCTGTGTTAAAAATGGACATTTATTATTATTATTATTATTATTATTATTATTATTATTATTGTTGTTGTTGTTGTTGTTGTAAGGTAGTTGTTCTTGTTATGATAACGATGATGATGGTGATGATGATGTTGTTATTTTGCTAAAAATAAAAGATTAGCTAATATGTTTAGTTTTTCTATTCGCCCTTTGCCCTTACACATGTCCTTCTAGCTTACGTTTCAAAGCATAAATATCTATGTTTCTCCACAGTGATAAAGGTTATGACTGAGGATATAACATACTGTAAGCCATCCAAATCCCCCTTACTCTCTCCCCTTCTCTCTCATGAATTATGTAATTTAGCCTATCGATATTAAACATGGCAAAATCCTTTCTCCCTTAAAATTTCACTATTTCTCAATCTGTGGTTAAAAGTCTTACCATTTTATAGGCTACTTCCTCTAAGCTGGCCCTCTCCTAAACAGTGCAGGTTCAAACAGTCATTGCTACTGAGGAAGTTTCTAGAAAGACCTGCCAACAGCAGCAATAGCAGTGGCACTAGCAGCAGCGGTAGCAGAGGTAGCGTTAGCGGTAGCGTCACATGAGCTGAGCTCCTCATGCCACCCACCGCAGACAGCGAGGACAGGAAGCCAGTCAGCACGGTAAACATGACCCCTGCATGACCTCTCCTCAGTGGCATGTCCAGAGTAATGAATAGGGATCTACTGATTAGCAGATAAAACATGATTAATAGCCGTGCTGATTATCGAATCACGGCCCCTCGGCGGAATAATCAGTTAATTGATCACGGTGTCTGCGAGGGAGTCTTCGTCCTGGACTGCTGGCACGTGGCAGCTGCTTGAGAGCTCTGAAAATGATGCTTATTTATGCTGCCACACCAGTAGACAGGGGAGGAGTGCAGACCAAAATAAAATAGATGAATGCATGTGTGTGTGTGCGTGTGTGTGTGTGTGTGTGTGTGTGTGTGTGTGTGTGTGTGCAGCGACAGCCTGGAGGATATCATCTACATCGACACACACCAGAGGCAAGTTAAGGAGCTGATGTTTGCCTGCAAAGCCACCAGGTATGTTGCATGTAAGAGGCAATTTAAACACACACACACAAACATCCCTGGCCTTCACTACTTAATATCATACAATGTCGCATATGTGTCACAAAGATGGAAATTACCTTTGCAAAATGTGAACCTTTACTAGCCACTGCCAAATAAATGGTAATATTCACCAACCACTCAACAGTAAATAATTATTTTGTGTCTAAAATCTAATATCCACTTTCATATTTTACCAGCATTTGGCTGGTGGCCGGTGCACATTTCTGGAGGACTGAAGGACAAGTCTCAGGCTCAGAGTTCTCAGTCTCCTTTAGCTCCAGCATTTAGCTCCATTATTTGGTAGATTTGCATTCAGCCACTCAGAAGCTGTACCGTACGGAGTTACTCTAAAAGTGAAATAGCTGAGCAAAACACATACAATAATTTAAAAATCCCTTTGAGATAACCTGAACTGAGATTTGTCTAATGTTTCACTTTTTTTTCTTGGGAGAATTTCCTCAGAGAGTAAAACACACAATAGAAACAGCAGAATTTTGATTCATTTATGAAATAATTTAGAATTTCACTTTTCAGTTTATGTATAAAAATCAGACTATGTGTGTCCTAGGTCAGTTCTGAAGCATTTTGCAGTCTGATCTTCCACCACATTGTGACTCCAAGTAAAGAATATTCATCATGACAATAAATATTAATCAGATGGAAATGTGAAGAAGATCTTTGATGATAAGATGTCTTTGGATTGTTCCTGGGTCTCCTCCTTCAAAGGGGAGCTGGTGTGTGTATGGTGTGTGTATGGTGTGTGTAGCTGTATGTATGGTGTGTGTGCCTGTGTGTATGGTGTGTGTAGCTGTGTGTATGGTGTGTGTATGGTGTGTGTATGGTGTGTGTGCCTGTGTGTATGGTGTGTGTGCCTGTGTGTATGGTGTGTGTATGGTGTGTGTATGGTGGTGTATAACCCCCCCCCACCCCCCCAGCTTGCTCTGGTGTATAACCCCCCCCCCCATTGTGTATTCCCCCTGTGTATCCTCTGCATATGCCGGACCATTACCAGAACGCTACCCAGAGCCATTGTGCCCCCCCCTTACCTCAGGGAATCAAATACAGTACGCTACCCAGAGCCATTGTAACCCCCCCCCCACCCCACCTCAGAGAATGAAATACAGTACGCTACCCAGAGCCATTGTGCCCCCCCCCCCTCACCTCAGAGAATGAAATACAGTACGCTACCCAGAGCCATTGTAACCCCCCCCCTCACCTCAGGGAATGAAATACAGTACGCTACCCAGAGCCATTGTGCCCCCCCCCCCTCACCTCAGGGAATGAAATACAGTACGCTACCCAGAGCCATTGTGCCCCCCCCTCACCTCAGGGAATCAAATACAGTACGCTACCCAGAGCCATTGTGCCCCCCCCCCCCCCCCCCCCAATCAAATATGAACAAAGGCCACAAATACTCGGCTGGGGGGGGTTCAGGTGAGGGGGTGTACAGTGTGTGTATGTGTGTGAGTGGTGGGGGGGGGGGGTTGTTCAGGTGAGGGGGTCGTAGAGTGTGCGTATGTGTGTATTTGTGTGTGTGTGTGGGGGGGTGGTTGTTCAGGTGAGGGGGTGTACAGTGTGTGTATGTGTGTGAGTGTGGGGGGGGGGGGTGGGGGGCTGTTCAGGTGAGGGGGTTGTAGAGTGTGCGTATGTTTGTGAGTGTGGGGGGGTGGGGGGCTGTTCAGGTGAGGGGGTCGTAGAGTGTGCGTATGTGTGTGAGTGTGGGGGGGCAGAGGAGAGGGAGAGCAGGGGGGGTGGGGGTGTAGGGGGGTTGTATGCAAGGGTGACATCCTCTGTTCAAAGCCTACACCTGGCTATTGTCTACGGTGGGAGAGGCCTTTGGTGGAGGACACCAGAGGGAGCTGAGCTGCGTGGCTGTCATTATGCTGTTTCATTATGCCTGACACACTAACACAGCGCTTCACCCGCACCGTACCATAGGCGCACACATGAAGGCAGCGCAAAGACATAGTCAAAAGTCACTTCTTTCTGTGTGTGTGCGAATATGTGTGTGCGTGGGGCACGTCTATGACTGTGTGTGTGTGTGTGAATATGTGTGTACATATGGGCACGTCTATGACTGTGTGTGTGTGTGTGTGTGTGTGAATATGTGTGTACATATGGGCACGTGTGTGACGTGTGTGTGTGTGTGAATATGTGTGTACATATGGGTAAGTGTGTGACTGTGTGTGTGTGAATATGTGTGTACATACAGTATGGCTACATGTGTGACTGTGTGTGTGTGTGTGACTGTGTGTGTGTGTGTGTTAATGCATGTCTGCATGTTTGCATATGTTACTCATCGTGCTCAGAGGGACTTGTTAAAATTATGAGATTTTTGTAATTCTTAAACCATGGGCAGTGTCTGTGTGTGTGTGTGTGTGTGTGTGTGTGTGTGTGTGTGTGTGTGTGTGTGTGTGTGTCTGTGTGTGTGTGTGTGTGTGTGTGTGTGTGTGTGTGTGTGTGTGTGTGTGTGTGAGTGTGTGTGTGTGTGTGTGTGTGTGTGTGTGTGTGTGTGTGTGTGTGTATCCTCCATAAACTGCTGCTTTGCCACGAGAGCACAGCCTGGGCTGTGAGCTCTCCTCCACGCCAGCACCCTAAAAGAAGGCCACTAATGTTTGTGTGTGTATCCTCCATAAACTGCTGCTTTGCCACGAGAGCACAGCCTGGGCTGTGAGCTCTCCTCCACGCCAGCACCCTAAAAGAAGGCCATTAATGTGTGTGTGTGTATCCTCCATAAACTGCTGCTTTGCCACGAGAGCACAGCCTGGGCTGTGAGCTCTCCTCCACGCCAGCACCCTAAAAGAAGGCCACTAATGTTTGGAGAGAGAGAGAGTGGAGGAAAAAAAAAGAAGAAAAAAAGGCGGCTAATTGGCGCAGCAGTGATATTACAGGGCAGATATTCAGAGGAAATCCCAGCCACTGAGGGCCATTAATTAACCTTCGCGTGGTGATTACTACTTACATTAGAGGAGAATGCATTACGGACGGCCGGGCCTTTCCCTGCCTCTTCACAGGGCCCCCACCCCCATGCCACGCTATGTTAACCAGGAAACAACTAATTAGATGTCAAACATTCATAAGGCCCCTCTTTAATATTGCATATCTATCCCGGCCTGTCACTTCAAAACAAGGGACTGCATAAACAGAGCAACCGCAACACAAAACGCCAGCAGGAGCGTGCGGGCAGAAGAGGGGGACACCAGGGATGGAGGAGGGGGAGGAGGAGGAGGAGAGGGGCAGGAGGAGGAAGAGGAGGAGGAGGAGGAGGGGGAGACACAGGGGATGGTGGAGGAGGAGGAGGAGGAGGAGGAGGAGGAGAGGGGCAGGAGGAGGAAGAGGGGGGGAGGAGGAGGAGGAGGAGAGGGGCAGGAGGAGGAAGAGGGGGAGAGGAGGAGGAAGAGGGGGAGAGGAGGAGGAGGAGGAGCAATAGAGAAATCCCAAAAAAGACAGAGGGGGGAAAGAAGGGAGAGAGGGAAGGGTGAGAGAAAGAGAGAGTTTGGATGGACAGAAAAGTGGGGAGAAAGAGAGGTAGAGAGAGGGTCAGGGGAGACAGAAAGAAAGAGGGAGAAGAGCAAAGAGAGAGACAGAAAGAAAAAGAGATGGGGAGGGTTAAGACAGAGCGAGAGAGAAAGAGAGGGAGAGAGAGAGAGCGTAAGAAAGAGAGAGAGGCACAAAGGAGGGGGGGGGTCTCGATAAAAAGGCAGAGTGTATCCAAGAAAGTTTTTAGAAGCGCAAAGGAATGGCACCTGTGGAAAACAGAATCTTGCCAATCCTGACAGAGGGGCAAGAGGAGAGCAAAGACAGAGAGAGAAAAGAGAGAAAACAAAAGACAGAGAGAGAGAGAGAGAGAGAGAGAGAAAAAGAGAGAGAGAGAGAGAGAGAGAGAGAGAAAGAGAGAGAGAGAGAGAGAGAGAAAGAGAGAAACAAAGAGAGAGAGAAAGAGAGAGAGAGAGAGAGAGTGAAAGAAAGTGTGTGTGTGTGAGAGAGAGAGTAAGTGTGTGTGTGAGAGAGAAAGAGAGTGAGAGTGTAAAGGGGGGGGGGTAAAAGAGAGAGCTCATTTTAATATGGCAGGGGCTACATTCAGTCATCAGCATCATCCCTGTCTGTGTCTGTGTGTGTGAGTGTGTACAGTATGTGTGTGTGAGAGCATGTGTGTTTTGTGCATGTGTGTATGCGCACAGGAGCTCTTGGCAGAGGGGGTGTGTGTGTGTGTGTTCCCAGGGGGGCATGGGACAGGGGACGAAAAAGCGTAGGTGATGGTCCTGCAGGTCCTGCTGGGGGGGGGGGGGGGGGGGGGCACTGGCCTATCAGAGCCTCTGGCAGGTAAGTAGTGATTTATTATGCACAATGAGCTACAGCGAAGCTCCACACAGACACACACACACACACATGCAGACAGACACACACACAGACACACACATGCAGACAGACACACACACAGACACACACATGCAGACAGACAGACAGACCGCTGATGAAAGGCAGCCCTATTGTTACATCCATCAGGGCAGGGTAGGGCTTCTTTTCTTCTTTTTTAATACTGCTCCCTCTCTCTCCCCTACACTCTCCCTCTCTCTCCTTCTCTCTCTCTCTCTCTCTCTCTCTTTCTCTCCCTCTCTCTCTCCTTCTCTCTCTCAGGCGAAGAGGTCCCGCTGGATCATAGCACAGCTTCCTGTTGTAAGTCACTTTGCATAGGATGTGAAGGAATGGAAGTGTCATCCATTACCGAAGTGATGAAGCTGGGGTAAAATTGTTTGAATTTTGTTGTTTATTTAGTTTGCCTGCCTTCTTTTTTGGTGTTTTATTTTAGGTCCTAAATCTGAGTTAAAAAAAAGTACAATGTAGAAGTTCTATTTTTTAATCTTAACCCAGATGATGTTGAGATCAGGTTGTAGATTCAGCAAGCCCTCCTGACTAGTAAATGCAGTCTTGCAGGCACATACAGTCTTGCAGGTACATTCATGCAGACAATCTCTTCATATTAACACGGATGCTGCTGTGACAGGGCTACAGTAGCATTGAGAGTGGAACGTCTCCACTTGCTGGTGACTAACTGAACTCCTCAGGTCTTCGCAGGTCTGACTGCAAGGCAGCCCCCTCTCCAGTTTTGGGACAGGCGTGAGGCAAGTGGAAGTGTGATGCCTACAGCACCTGTATCTGCGGGGTGCTTTGCTGTAAAAAGTTCTAAATAGCTCCATGAAAAAGCGTAGTAAAGTCCATGATAAAGTCAGCTCCAGTGGTAATATTATGTGTTAGATGTATGGCTAATCCCATCTGAAGCTGCATGGTGAACTTCACTATTGATTTTTACTAATAGTATGTACTTGTAGTATGACTGCTCTTAATAAAAGAAAAAAACAGCATGGTGAAGTCCACTAGAGACCACTGCCAATAGTATGTACTAATAGAATACCTGCTCCTGTCTAAAGGAGCACAGAGAAACTCACTAGAACCCATTATAAACAGTGCATAATGGCAATATGGCTGCTCCCATTTGAAATAGCATGTTAACGTCCCGCTGTAGTCTGTCAGACTTAGTATAAAAAGGAAAAACCACGTCTGTGTTGTAATGTACTGCTGGCCTGAGCTGAATAGTTTATTTTTTTCCTCAGAAGCACATTTGATGAGCGTTTACGTCTGTTGGCAAAACTTTACTGTAGACCCAAAGCTACATCAATCACAGCCTTTTCGGTGAATGCAAAGTTGAGGCAGACATGTTACTGTTGTAATGTGTCTGACAGGGAGAAAGGGGGAGGGCGGCGGATTGTAAATGAGCGGTCTTTGTCTGTCGACGTAGAACAGCTCGCACACATGCATATTTCAGAGGAATAAAACAAGAATTAAAGACTCTCACAAGCTTGTCAGGTTGTTGAATCTTGCTTTTGAGGTGGAAAAAAAATAATCTTGAGAAAAAGTTCCCCTGAGAGCTGTCAACCATGGTGATAGCCTAGGCCTGCATTAAGGCTGGTAGACCCGCGTAAAAGTCATTATATTTAACTATCTAACATCAGAATTCAATGCATTCTGTATTAGCCTTAACATAAAAGACAAGCATAACTTTCTGGCTGAAAGCTGTATTTTTTTACGGAAGCCTTAAAGGACTTCAGTTTGCCTGACATTTTTCTCTCTGCGTACGTATATATCTGACCTTTGTTAAATGGCCTAGTTTCTCAGTCACCGTAATCTGTAGAGCCATACAAAGACATATATCTGTCCAAAGTCTGCATACACGCGTTCCTTCCTCATTTGAAGGAAGTGACACGTCCCGATTCTTGGTCACTGGAGCAAAAAATTAGCTGGCTTCCCCAGTGAAAGGTTACGTGCCTTCAGACCCCAGTGTCCACGCTTCTGCTGCTGACGTGACCATGCTCCTTTCTCCTTGCAGTGCAGTGGTCTGAATATATTTTTTTTTTTATTAATTCTTTCACTTTAGTAGTAGTTAATACAGCAGTTTGCTCATAAACACAAATGGGACTTGCTTCTGCAGTTGGAAACTTATTCATTTAGTTTGTGAATATGCATTTTAAAAAAGTGAACTTAGCCTCAATGCACAAACCTTTACCAAAAGAGTTAGTATGTCATGAAAACATACTTGTAAATTAAAACAAAAATGGGATTGTCTAAATACATCATAATTAATGCCATTTTTAAACTTTGACTTTAAAAACAACACTTCTATAGAACTTTTAATAATTAAATGGCATCACCTTCAAAAGATATCTGAGAATGCTGTTTAAATAAATAAATAAATAAACAAGGTGAGTGGATCTAGGCATGGTTTAATAAACATGGCTGTCCATATTTTGTTTATTTGAGGAGATAATCAGTTTGCTTGTGAGCATTGCAGCCTTATCTGTCCCAGCGGAGAGAGAGAGAGAGAGAGGGAGAGAAAGAGAAGGAGGGGGGTGCATTTTGTTGCAGAAGATAAGAGAGATAGGAAACTTTGAATTTGGAGGCGTGATTAGCACTTTAAATCTGCCTCTGTCTGTCACTCTCCTGCACTCACCCCCAGCTCTGCATGGCCATGTTTATCTCTTCAAGCTTGTGTGTGTGTGTGTGTGTGTGTGTGTGTGTGTGTGTGTGTGTCTCTTCAAGCTTCCCAGGTCACCAGTCGAAGAGGAGATTGCTCTCCGCCTGTCACCTCCATTTGATATGGCCCCACCCATACCCAGCACACACACACACACACAGACACACACACACACACACACACACACACACACACACACACACACACACACACACACACACACACACACACATTTATATGTATATATGTGCATGCACACATATGCACACACACACTCAGACACATTTAAATACACAAATGCAGAGACACACATATACACCAATACACGCATACATTTTTTGTGAGTCAAAAATGCATTCTGACACACCCACACAAACATGCAAATAAATTCAGACATACACACACAGGTACGTGCACACACACACACACACACACTCACACACACACACACACACACACACACACACACACACACACACACACACACCAGTATCAACCAGCATAACATTTTACTAACCAGTTTAATGTGTGTTTCAGGGAAAGCCAGAAACTTCAGCCACAGTGCAAATGTCATTTTCAGATTCATCAAACTGATGCAGCATTGGAGTCTCTGAGCTCTAGAGCTCTCTGGACCTCTTATCTGTTATCTGTGCTCCTGTCTCCTCTTCCGCATACAGATGTCCAGTGGACAATACCACCAGTGCTGCACTTGCCTGCATTAATGATACAGATGTCCAGTGGACAATACCACCAGTGCTGCACTTGCCTGCATTAATGATACAGATGTCCAGTGGACAATACCACCAGTGCTGCACTTGCCTGCATTAATGATACAGATGTCCAATGGACAATACCACCAGTGGTGCACTTGCCTGCATTAATGATACAGATGTCCAATGGACAATACCACCAGTGGTGCACTTGCCTGCATTAATGGTTAGGAGAACATTATCATTAGTCACACAGTTTGTTCATCTTTTCTTATGTATATGTTTGATACATTATTATTCAATAATACAGTACATTTCACAGTGAGAACATCATTTGCGTCATTGCCAAGTAGCATAAAAAAGCAACTCTTTGAAAAGATATCACTTCCAGCGTGACATAGTGTTTCTATAACTATATATTCTATATTTTACTGTAACATGACATTTATAATTGTATTCATATGAAAAAA
>CM050205.1:3512500-3515000 GCA_027475355.1 Coilia nasus
TGTGTGTGTGTGTATGTGTTTGTGTGTATGTGTGTGTGTGGGTGTGCATCTGTGTGTGTGTGTGTGTGTGTGTGTGTGTGTACAGTATATGTGTGCCTGCGTGCACATGTGTGTATGTATGTGTGTGTGTGTGTGTGTGTGTCTGCATGCACGTGTGTGTATGTGTGTGTGTTCATGTATGTCTCTTTGTGTGTATTTGGGGGAGGGGGAGTTGTTGATGGACACCATGTTTGTTTATTTGTTTCACTGGATCTTGCATATCACAGAAAATAGACCTTTATATTTATTCAATATATTTATTAGTGACTTGCTTCCTGTCTTTATGTGCTACTTAACTTCATGATAAATACACACTCCACAGCTCCACCTGAGTCAGAGCCACAATACAGACACAGAATATCCCCTAGACAAAACACACACACACACACATACACACACACACACACTCCACAGCCCCACCTGAGTGAGAGCTCATCATTCAAAAACTGTAGTTAAGATATTCTGTGAGGGGTAAGTTGGCCTCGCTCGATCTGTCCTGGATCTATGTCCTCTTTTTTTTCCACACACACACACACGCACACACACATACACACACACACACACACACACACACACACACATACAGAGACTCACTCACACACACACACACACAGTCTCTCTCTCCCCCTCTCCCCGTTTCTCTCTCACCCTCTCTCTCTCTCTAGCCTTCTCTCTCTCTCTCTCTCTCTCTCTCTCTCTCTCTCTCTCTCTCTCTCTCTCTAACTCTCTCTCTCCCTCTCTCTCTCTCCCCCCCTCTCCACCCCCTCTCTCTCTCTCTCGCTCTCTCTAGCCTTCTCTCTCTCTCTCTAGCCTTCTCTCTCTCTCTCTCTCTCTCTCTCTCTCTCACTCTCTCTCTCTCTCTCTCTCCCGCTCTCCACCCCCTCTCTCTCTCTCTCTCTCGCTCTCATTCTCTGGGGCTGGTGTTGGTTTTCTGAGGCCTGTCGTGGCGGGAACAGTGCTTAGGGGCCTTTGGCATGGGGCCCAGACGTTGCAGGGGCCACTGGGGAGGTGGTGGAGGTGAACGTTGCAGACCGTTTGTGTGTGTGTGTGTGTGTGTGTGTGTGTGTGTGTGTGTGTGTGTGTGTGTGTTTGTTGTGTGTATGTGTGTGTTGCTGCCACTGGGGAGGTGGTGGTGGGGTGGGAGGGGGAGGGGGGAGTGGTTGGCTGAACCGACAAGGCTGCGGGGCAGGTGTTAAAATAAGCACCCTTGCCTTGCTCTAGCGTTCACTCTCTCTCTCTCTCTCTCTCTCTCTTTCTCATGTTCCCCCTCTCTCTATCTCTCTCTCTCTCTCTCTCTGCTGATCTCTGTAAAAACAAGCCCTTCTGCTCGTCTTCGCCTCGCAATCCGCCCCACAAAAGGTGCTAACATCGCAGACCGTGTGTGTGTGTGTGTGTGTGTGTGTGTGTGTGTGTGTGTGTGTGTGTGTTGTTGAGAAACACCACTTGCAGTTTGCAGGGTTTCACGCGTGTTGAAAACCTGCAAAAGGAAAGAAGTCTGCACTAACAGGACTGACTTGCTTTGTGTTTTGGTTTGGTTTGTGTGTGTGTGTGTGTGTGTTTGTGTGTGTGTGTTTTGATTTGGTTCATGCCAGTCTGAGTCTGTTACTTCTGCAAGATGCCTTTGTCACAGTGCCTATGTTTTTATTTTATGTAATTGTCTTTAAAAAACGGTGGTACGTCTTCTACCTGTTTGACTCATCCTGTTCACTAGACTGTATTTAAAAAGAAAAAAAAGAAAACATTACAATTTTAAAAATTGTTGAAAGATTTAGTTAAACTTGGCTCGCTGTGCCAAAACTCTACACACAAGCACATAGGACACAACACTTGGAAATAAACCATTCACATCTATGTCAAATTGAAACTCTGCAATCAAAACCTAACCATCCTTTGTCAAAATGTCACTCTGATGACAAAATTGCACACACTTGCATCTTATGAAAACACTGTCACATCAGCAGCAACACACTAGTCTACTTTATATAAAACACTGTTTTTTGTATTTTGAATAGATGTGTTTTGCCAATGATACATCAATATTTCATTTTTGAACGAAGTGTCTTATGTATGAAATAGTGTGTAGTGTGCAGGAGTAAGTGTGTTGCAAAAAGGAGCAAGTGTGTTGCAGAATTGCACCTAAAGTGTAAAGCAGCGTTTGTGTTTAAGGTACGGTTACACTGTGTTTAAGGCATGGTAACACAACTTCAAGTTATGTTACTTTGGTTTTAGCATATGTCTATTGCGTTCAAGCAATGGGCAAAAACTGTAATAACAAGGTGCTACCAACATTAATATTGTGGGGTCTATAATACTGGGAACATACATAGCAAAGAAAAAAGTCATCTGTGATGTTGGTGAGCTACTTCTGAGAACAACATATGCATGTATTAAACCAATCATGACATTCCTGAAATGTCTGATTCTGGCCATGTGCCTCAGTGTTGATTAGCACTGATGCTGA
>CM050205.1:3520000-3537500 GCA_027475355.1 Coilia nasus
CTGACAAAAACAAATGTAGAGCTGTCCAAACACTGTCACCAAAGTCTTCCGTCCGTTTGAGTGTAATGAAATGCATGACAGATGTCTGCTGTCTGGAGGTATTTTGTTATCAAAAATTAATAAATAAACAAACAAACATAAGGTTGGCAGATTGTGAAATTCAAATTTATTGAGATGTGGCATTAAGTCCAATTTGCAATGTTTAAAACCAAAACAAAACTTAAGCATCTAAAGTGCTATGATAACAAGTAATGTATGCAGACATTATTGAAGCTAGCAGCAGCAGTGGACTTTAGCTCATTCTGCAGGTAGCTATACCTACACAGGAGAAATATAATGTCTAATGGCGTTTTTGGAGATTCTCATTCATCCAGGTTATTCTTTCAAGCCAAAGGAAGTCCAGTTGCTTACAAGTTAGCTCCTTTGAATGTCTAATGACAACACCACAGATTACCAATGCAGAGAATACCAACGCATTAGACTGCTTTAGACAATTCCTATTTAATTACAAGTGCTCCTAACTGGTTGCAGCAATCTACAATTATACTCATTGGGCTGCACTGTTTGTCATCACTATTCATTTACAGTTTGTTTAACAGAGGCTGTTAGCTGTTTCACCAAAGCACCTCTTTGTGGTATTATTTTGGAGATGTTTTTAAAGTTGCATTGCTATGTTCCCTCTACTATGTAATAGTTTAGTTTTTACATATTTAGCTGACAACAGATGTAGCTGAGTTATCACCTATTACAAATGCTTCTATACCTAAGTCTGCTAGCACTGTGCTAGATTATGTAAGGCTAGCATATTCGGTAATGTTGCATTTCACTGTAGCTGCAGATTAGTACATCTCCTACATTAACTGGAAATATTGCATTTTAATTTCGAGGAGACCCTTTGAGCTCTCCATCGACTGAGTGAACTACAGAGAATAATGAATGACCATTTAAAAAACACAGCAGGTCTCTTCTGCATGTTCACTTAGAGGGCTGCATTTCCAGTTCCTCTTGTCATTGCGGTAACAGGTCCATTAAGATAAAAAAAAACCTTGATTACAAATGCATTACACACTAAGTAGCCCACTTGAAGAAAGGGGACTGTTTTTAGTCTTTATGGATTAAAGCGTTTAAATATGAATGTACACCAACATGACAAATTCTGCCACCAATTAAGTCGTCCTCTTCTCTAAACCCCAGAGACAAGTGATAGCTGAATAATATTGACATTAAGTCGCTCCATCTTCATCGAGTATGGAAACTGTTGGCACACTAAAAGCCATTAATCCCTTCGAAAATATTAGATCTTTAATATTGTGGTGGTGAAGAATGCTGTGAAAGGATAGGCAGAGTTATTGACTGTCGTTAGAAGACTCGTTACGAGCGATGAAAATGAAAATAAACTGCCTTTAAAAGCTCATAACTTTCACCCTGTAGTCACAGATGAACCAAAACTACATTTCTCTCCCTTCCAGTCCATTCTACCAGCTCCTCTGTAACTCTAACTGTATCATATGGTGTAGTATTGTAATTAAAATAATACATGCGTCTGTAAGTGCAGCACTTGACTGTACTCAGTGCTCAATGCACACACTAAGTATGTTTCACCTCAAGGATGCTCCGTGCAAACGTTTGCCATTTTCAGTCCATTCTACCAGCTCCTCTGTAACCCTAACTGTATCATATGGTGTAGTGTTGTAATTAAATAATACATGCGTCTGTAAGTGCAGCACTTGACTGTACTCAGTGCTCAATGCACACACTAAGTATGTTTCACCTCAAGGATGCTCCGTGCAAACATTTGCCATTTTCATATGCAAAATCACACTGCAATCGTATATTTTCTGCTTGAAGACAGAGACTCCTACACCTCTTAAAAGAATAATAAAACGTAATCAGGGTTACACTTATTTTACGGTCCCTTTTACAATGTAACAAAGTTAGTCACAATATGTAACATTATGTCATTTTAAAATGTATCTTGGGATTAGAGTTAGTGTTGGTATGTACAGTGTAACTGTATAATATCACATGGTGTTACATTTAGATACACTGAAGAAGGAACCCTAAATTAAAGTGGTACCATAATAAGAACAATGATGATGAATGATGAATGAAACAGAACAATGTTCATACTTGTGTATTTCATAGATGATAGTTAGTTAGTCAGTTAGTTTATTTGTCCATAGAGTAGTAGTTAAGAGCACTTGGCCTTAAAGGTGTACTTCCATCGTGTTTTCATTAATTTTGTGGTGTTCTCTAGTATTAATAATTGCCCTGTGCGCTGGTTTTAATGAAAAAAATGTTCTAGTGCTTCTGTTTCAGGCTGTTTTAGTTTGGTAGAGGGGGTGGGGCCGGGAGAACGACACGATTTCACCAGAGGCACGCTCCCTGCAGCTTCCTTTGCCCTACAGTCAACTTGATAGCAGAGTATGGTAAAGGGGAAAAGTCAACTTGACAGCGCTAAAACTGCACACAGAATGTCTACGGAGATACAGCCTTATGTGTTTGATCCTAAATCCGAAGAGGAAGGAGAGATGGCACAAGCACAGTCGCTTCCAAAGTCAAAGTCAAAGTCAAAGTGTACTTTATTGTCAATTCACTATGTAACAGAAATTACACAGAGGACTGGAATTGCGTTTCACCAGACACCAAATGTGCAATTTGAACTAGAAACACACACGCACGCACGCACACACACACACACACACACAGACACACACACATGAAGTGTGCACAGACATCCACAATAAATAGACATAAGACATTCAGATAAACATATACGCTTCCAACAAGGAGGAAAGTTCGAGGTAGCTCTTCCTGGTAGTTGGTGTAGGTGAAAAAGGAAAAAGTGAGATGTGCAATATGTAAGGTGCAATAAGTGAAGGTGCAGTTGGTAAAGTGCAAGTGTAGAAGCAGCATGGACATCAGTGTGTGGATGTCAGTAACATGTTCATGGAATCTTCTTCATTGTGTTGAGTAGCCTGATGGCCTGTGGAAAGAAGCTGTTTCCCAGTCTATTTGTGTGGCACCGCATGCTGCGGCAGCGCTTTCCAGATGGTAAAAGGGCAAACAGTTCCTGACCGTTTGTAATATTTGCATGACAAAACAGTGCAAGTGCCCGGTAAATGCAGTTCAGTCATTCAACTAGCCTGCTAATCTTATGCGAGTCAGTCAAACAGGCTAACATTATTTACAGTTTTTGCCCATTGCTTGAACGCAATAGACATATGCTTAAACCAAAGTAACATAACTTGAAGTTGTGTTACCATGCCTTAAACACAGTGTAACCCTACCTTAAACCCAAACACTGCTTTACACTTTAGTTGCAATTCTGCAACACACTTGCTCCTTTTTACAACACACTTGCTCCTGCACACTACACACTATTTCATACATAAGACACTTCGTTCAAAAATGAAATACCAATGTATCATTGGGAAAACACATCTATTCAAAATTCAAAAAACAGTGTTTTATATAAAGTAGACTAGTGTGTTGCTGCTGATGTGACAGGGTTTTATAAGATGCAAGTGTGTGCAATTTTGTCATCAGAGTGACATTTTGACAAAGGATTGTTAGGTTTTGATTGCAGAGTTTCAATTTGACATAGATGTGAATGGTTTATTTCCAAGTGTTGTGTCTTATGTGCTTGTGTGTAGAGTTTTGGCACAGCGAGCCAAGTTTAACAAAATGTGTTTAAGCAATGGGCAAAAACTGTAAAGCCCATTCGGTCAGTTTCTCTTATATGTATTTTCGCGTCTACGTCACGCCGAAGGCCCTTTTTCGCATTGGGTCGTTTTTCCGCATATTGTCTTCTTTTGACTGATATAGAAAACGGGGATAGAAAAACATATTGATATGCAGCATGCATATGCAACTCGGGGTGACCTATCATATTTCAAAAGAGCAAGTACTAAACGGTTTCTCGTGGAAGTACACCTTTAACAGAGCTGTCATATTTGGGTGAGCAGGTGGTTTGCACTGGTTGCTGCAGATGCAGTGTGACCTTTGCTATGGAGTCTATCAGCAGCAGGGAGAAACACACACACACACACACACACACACACACACACACACACACACACACACACACACACACACACACACACACATACTCATCTTTGGCTCTGTGTTAAGTCCTCAGCAGCTCTGCGCTGACTAAGAGCAGCTCACATCTGACGGCCATGTTGCTGACATTTCCCAGGAGCCTTTGCAGCTCCGTGCGTTTTGAAGGTTCTGGGAAGAAAAACAAGAGTTGTTCAAGTGTGGTGTGTGTGACAAACACAGGCAGATACATCATACGTACACAAACACACACACACATCGTCACACACACACACACACACAATGTTTCACATGCACACACACACACACTCACACAGACATAAAGACACACGCACGGTCACACACACAAAGGGCCTCCCAGCATACAAGCGGGCTGGAGCTGGGAATGGGTTGAACCCGATTAAGCCCTCCCAATGAATTCCAGGGCGATAACGCGGCTCCCTGGATGGTCTGGATTGAGTTAAGGCCATGGCCTGCCAAGGGTGGGGGGGTGAGTGCAGTGTATGTGTGTGTGTGTGGAGGGGGGGTGGTTCTGGACCAGAGTCTCTGTGCAGCCTTTGTTGGTCTGTCTGTGGTTGTAGAGTCAGCAGAAAGGCTCTACACCCCGAGCTCACCCCTTCCCCCATATCTACAGATGACATGAAGAGGCAGCATTGGCGGCGTTTTGAAATACGTGTTAAGTGGGAGAGCGAATGTTTCTCATTGGAACTGGACTGATGTGAGAAATGTGCAGAAGTATCACTGGAGGCAATTGGGTTGATTTACGGCGGTGTCGTGAATCTCTTTGGGACAGGTTACTTGGACAGATGCAACGACACACAGACACACGCGCGCACACACCATCACACACACACACACACACACTATTTCTTTTCACCCCACACTTGCTCGCTGGCCTGCCCGCAACAGTTCCCATAAAGCGTGTGTGAGTTTTGCTTCTCAAGCACTGGATAATGAACTGTGTGTGTGTGTGTGAATGTGTGTGTGTGTGTGTGTGTATAAGTGTGAGTTTCCCATCTGAGCCAAGAGGAGAGTAAACAGCTCATCGCCCTCTTGGGGAACATCAGTCTCTCTTTTTTTTTTTTTTGTTTGTTATCGTGAAGAGGGCAGGCAGAGGCGAGGGCAGGGGAGGGGAGGGCAGGGGAGGGGAGGGGAGGGGAGGCGAGGATGGGGTAGAGAGGGGTGTCTCTGGGGTAGGGGGGTATTGTTTTGGAGGAGCGGGGAGGTCAAGGTCCAGTGTTCTCTCAGCACTGTCCCTCGGAGCCCTGATCCGCGTCTGTCAATGTCCACTGACGTCTTCCTCTGAAGTCGGCGTCCCCCGGCCTCGCCCAGCGTCCAGCACCTGATACACGAGCAGACGCCGCGCCCCAACACACACACACAGACACAGACACGCCCGCGAAATAACCCCAAACTAAAAAGGCTTGTGAAGAGTCTGTGCCCTCTGTGCGTGCGTGTTGACTTTGCTCTGGTCACTGCCCACCAGTACTGTGAGCTGCAGCCCTTTTTAGTTTGTGTGTGTGTGTGTGTGTCTGTGTCTGTGTGTGCATGCCTGGTTATGAGGGTGTGCATTTTGAGTGGGTACGTGTGTGTGTGGGTGTATGTGTGTCACTCCATACGTGTCTGTGTGTGTGTGTATGTGAGTGTGTGTGTGTGTGTGTGTGTATGTTACTGCATACGTGTGTGTGTGTGTGTGTGTGAGTGTGTGTGTGTATGTTACTGCATACGTGTATGTGTGTGTGTGTCTGTGTGTGTACGTGTGCGTGTGTGTGTGTGTGTGTCGGGGTGTTTGTGTGTGTGTGTGTCTGTGTGTGTACATGTGTGTGTGTGTGTGTGTGTGTGTGAATGAGAGGAGGGTGCACCATGAGCGAAAGTCACAGGAGCGCTTCCACATGTAGCTGTCAACATTGACAAGTGATAATGTACACAGGGTCACAGCGCTCGTTACAGCCCTCCATGCTGTGGCAGACTATACCGTGCCTTCAGCCTACTGGTCACAGTCCTAAAAAGATCTCATGTTTGCATATTGTTCCAGCTTCCTCTTTGTGCCTTTGGTTTATTGCTCATTAAACTAAACACTAAACAAACTCATACTTGCGTGCTGTTCTGCGTGCTATGTGTCTTTGCCTCACTGTTGATGACATTTAAAAAAAAAAAAAAAACCTTATGTGTGCTTGTTGTTTCAGAGGCTTTGTGTTGTTGTTTTGCTGTTTATGAGAATGAAAGCAAGCCTTGTGTTTGTGTTGTTGTTTTGCTGTTTATGAGAATGAAAGCAAGCCTTGTGTTTGTGTATTGTTCTAGTGGCTTCTCTGCTAAGAGAGTGTAACCCTGACCCTCAAATGACTTGTAATGGCACCAGCTGTTTTAGGAGGCGGCAAGACGACAAGAGGACAAAGAACTGATGTCATTTGTTCTCAAAATAGAAATATCAGACTTGTGCGTGCAGGAATAATGGCCGCCTCATTGTTACAGCCCTAATGAGGGGAATGTTAGTTATTAATGATGTATTTATTGTCTCCTCATACAGACTGTCTTGTGGAGATGAGACACTAATTCTTTTAACGGTTCTTGACTTCGGAAATTACTTCAGCCTTTTCAGAATATTTCTTCACTCTCGTTTCCGTTTGAAAACACTCGCCGCTTTTACGACAGTAAAGGTACACAGCTCTGCATTTCTCTTTGACTGACCTGTAGCCTTGGTCATTAGCATCAGATGTAGACACAACGTGTCACCAAAGCCACATCGCCCATTATTGTGGCATATAAAAGGTCTCAGTTCAAAACCCTGATACACACTTTTCTAAGATTTTTTTTATTATTTTCTTTTTCTTTTCTTTAAACAATCTCTCTCTGTCTCTCTCTCTCTGTCTCTCTCTCTGTCTTTCTCTCTTTCTGTCTTTCTTTCTCTCTCTCTCTCTCTCCCTCTCTCTCTCTCTCTGTGGATGCTTTATGTTATGTGACTTGCCGTATGCCCCTTGTGTAGCTGTGGTTTTTCATGTGCCAGCCTGGTGAAAACTTGAACTTCACAGTGAGGAGGAACGCCGTGTGTGGGCCGCACCAACAGACCATTGGCATCACCTCTTTTCTATGGGGGGTCACGCGGGGGTCACTGTTGTTGTCCCTGCAATGACACAGGCCTCCGTCTCTCACCCGCCGCCTTCTGCAGATGCTACTTCTATGCCCAGACCAAACGAATGCGGATTTCCAGCAGACTCACAACATTCCATCTCTTTGTTTTAAACACCACTGGATTGGGCGTCTGTAATTTCATTGTGACTTGTATACAGTGACAATAAAGGTATATAATGTAATGTAATGTAATCTAATCTAATCTAATGTTTCATTCAAGCATTAAATAAATGCACCACTGTTTTGCACACACATTTTTTCAATGCACACATAAATGCGCCCACATTTGTTCACTGCATTCCATAGGCTCTGTGCATGCACTCAACACAAAGACAGTACAGCTGAGTGTTGTGTAATAGAGATTGTCTAATCTGGACCCGGTGACATGGTTGTGCCAGATGCCTGGTGTGCTGAGAGTTTCAAACGTCTGTACGGTAATACTGTGACTGCAAACGGAAAGCTCATACGCTTGTGTAGATGTTAATGGCGTTAAAAGATTAGAAAGAGAATTCTTTTTTAATTCCCAAAACTTTGCTCTCTGTGTCAGGTACACTGATTTTCATCAGCCTCTGGCATCAGGCATTCAATAAAGCAGTTGGTCTAAACCTCTTAAGAATTTCACTCTTTGACTTTAAGCATGGGCACTCATGAGACTGTACAATATATTTCCAGAAAAATAAAAATGAATTTAATAGATATAGAGTACACTAAACTACTCCTCTGTAGATTGGCTCTAATTAACCACACCATAGAGTCTGTACTGTGTGGAAATGGGAACTTCAGGTGCTGCTCCAAATTATCCGTATGCCACCTACGCATAATGAATTTCTGCACGAACACCAGGGCTCCCGTTTCATGCACAGGGGGCTACTGCTAATGAGAGGACAGTTTCATAGTGGGGCGGAAAAAAAAGATAAAAAAAAGAAACTATGACGATCTAGCCTCCTCATTTGGCCTGCTTCTGCCGGTAGATATGGCAGGTAGTCTTTGATCAGGCCCGCTATGCCGTTTGAAAGAGTCATTTGGTGCTGGACACACACGGTTTTACAGATTGTTAAATTCCAAAGGCCCCCACTCGTAAATGTTATGGTCCGCTTTAAAAGGGAATATATGACTAACACCAATTGACCCCAATCTAGGGTGAAATCAAACGGCACGAAGCTATTGTTCAGGCGAACGTTGTGCCTGCTTCATACAGAAAATCCCATTAGGGTATACTGGGGTATGATGCATATGCCATGCTAATATGTGGCCATTAATCCACTGCTGCCTGTCGTCTTACAAATTATACAGAATTATTAGTATCGGATTGCAGGAACTGTAACAGTACAGTAACGAGTAACGCATAGCTAACGTTACTTACGGAATGGTCTGGTTGCTAACGTTACTTACGGAATGGTCTGGTTACATCTTCCATATTGAAACTGTAATCTTAAATTTGTTTCTTAATTGTTTTTTTTTTCCACAGTGAAGACAAAGAAAGTGCAGGCAATGAACATAGACGCACTGATCATAAGGGCACCTTGCACTCACAAACACACACACACACACACACACACACATTCCCAGGCAATGCACACACACACGTACATATACCTACACACATGCACACACAAAGTGCCAAAGAAAGACGCACGCACACACACACACCAAGCCAAATACATACACACTCAGCCAAGTGTAGACACACACACATCAAGCCAAATGCAGACACACTCACACCCTGTCATACTGTACACACACACACAGCCACCCACACACACACACACACACAGTACACACACACCCATACACCTAACAGGTTTGCACTCCCACCCGGCTGTGCGCGCGGGCGTGTGGCACACACAAAGTGCCATTAATCCTAGGCCTCATTGACATGCAGAGACAGCTCCTTGGCTGGCGCTGCAGCGGGGCTGACAGTCGTGGTCACCCCGAAGCAGACCTCACCTTCTCCCAGGCCCAGCAGAAAGCCAGCATGATTGATTGGAGGGGCTTTATATTCATTCATTAGCCCGGCCCTGTCAGACAAGCCCTGGCAGGTACCTTCATGTAACGCCAGTGCTTCATCCTGGTGTGGTCCTGGCGCTCACTGCAGAGCCTTATTAATGACACTTTACACATTAATATTGCATGGATTAAGGACACCCCATCTCCTTTGTTCTGGTGACAAACTCTATACTGTCTTAAAGCATCTCTCTCTCTCTCTCTCTCTCTCTCTCCTCTCTCCTCTCTCCCCCTCCCCCAGTCGCTGTCCTAGCCTCTTTCTCTCCCTCTCATCTTCCTCTCTCTCCCTCTCCCTCTCCCCCTCTCTCTCATCTCCCCACTCTCTCCTTCCATCCTTCAGACCTGTCCGTTCTCCCCCTTTCTCTCTTTCCTGCCTCCTCTTCTTTCACCTTCTCTTTTTCCTTCTGTCTCAGCCACCCCTCCCAACCCTCCCTACTCGTCTCATCCACCCCTTAGACCCCCCCTCTCCTTCTCGCTTTCCTTCTTTCTTTCTTTCTTTCTTTCTTTCTTTCTTTCTTTCTTTCTTCATCCATCCATTAGACCTGCCTCTCGTCCAACTCCCTCTGTCTCTCTCTGCCTGTCTTTGCCTCTCTCTCTCTCTATGTGTCTCTCTCTCTGCCTCTCTCTCTCTCTCTGTCTCTCTCTGACTCCCTCTCTCTCTCTCGCTTTCTCCAGGCCCATTTCCATGTGTCCGCTACCTCCTCTCTCCCTGAGCGGCTGTGTGTGTGTGTGTGTGTGTGAGTGTGTGTCCTAATGCAGTCAGTGGCGGAGTGAGGGACCTGTCCTGTCGTCAGGCACATTATTACATTTTTATCCCTGTTACTGCTACCACTACCGCTGTAGAAAGACTCCCTACTTCCTACTCCCACTCTCTCCCACTCCCACTCTCTCCCACTCTCTCCCACTCTCTCCCACTCTCTCCCACTTTCTCCCACTCTCTCCCACTCTCTCCCACTCTCTCCCACTCTCTCCCACTCCCACCCACTTTCTCCCACTCTCTCCCACTTTCTCCCACTCCCACTCACCGCTACTCTCTCTCTGAGTGCAGACCAGACAATCCCCCAGTGCGCATGAACCATGGTGCCCCTCACCCTGCACAGTAAGAGCAACACAAAGGAAAAAAAAGAGAGAGGCAGAAAGAAAGAGGGAGGGAGAGAGAGAGAGAGGGAGGGAGAATAAAAGAGAAAGTGACGAGGAGACGAGTGGTAAGGAAAGCGGGCCTGAATTGTCATGTCCCTGACATATCCGCGCTCGACCCAGGTGTCCTTCTGCCGCGCACTTTTCTTGTGTTCCTGGCCCGTGCTGTCGGATACTGTTGCCATGTGCTGCCATTTCCTGTCTCCCGGAGTCAGGCCTCGGCAGCGAGAGCCGTCTGATCCACCGACCGTCTGCTAGGAGCTCGCGGAAGGCCAGGGAATCTGCGGGTGGGTGGATGGGGGGTGACCTGCGGGTCTGATGTTGACATTTCTCAAAGTTGTGTGAGGCACCGAGTCGATGCTGATCGAGAAAGATCCATTCCAGCGCGGCATCCCAGCGCAGGCCAAATGTGCTCCTTGCATCTGTTTGCCATAATAATTCTGCGGGATACGAATGGAGAATTACGTGTTAAACTTACACACCAAATGTGGGAAGATGTGAGTTTTGGAAGCGTGCAGCTTTCCCCAAACAACTCCAACAGCAGGCAGTAACAAGGCTTTGGCTGGGTGTGGAAACTAATCCTTAACAGAGATTTTAAGCATATTTTTACTGGCGTGGATAAGACATTAACTCAGCAAAGTTACAAGTGTTTATGGGTGTTGTAAGACACATGACAAATACTGTACGCCTAAAAAGCTTTGTTTGGGGGCACTCCACTTTACTGATTGAGCATAACCTGCTTGCAAGCATGGGCCAGCAGTGAGTTTACAGAAGATGACCTTTGAAATCTCACTGTGAAACGCATCAGAGACAATTTAACACAGCTTTACAAGAGTTGGTACCACTACAGCACTTTAAGTCTGGAAAAACATGCTCACTTGTGTAGGCAGAACTAAATAGGTTTCCTAGTGATGTCACCCATTTTTATTATCCCAAAGGTGTTATCCCATGCATAATCACTGCTGTAAGAGCAGATCTCTATGCAGGCCACCCAGTGGGCTGACAGTGGCATGACCCTGCCTTCGTCCACAGTGTCCCCATCCAGAAACTGTGTGCCTCCTGAAAGACAATACATTTGGGCGCCCATCTCAGTCATACCATAGTCCTCTGTGGGCCCCTGTGAAGCTCTGGGGCCCCTGAATCGTCCTGATATGCCAGGGACATGATTGGCTGAGTGCTGGGGACAATGACTGTATACAGTTGAAATCTGGCAACCAACTTTTTTTGTCTCTCCTCAGCTTGACAAAACAAAAGGCACAATGCGGTGTTTGTACAAGACTACTTTTTTCCCGTCGCCTTTTTTTTCTTCGTTTTTTGTTTCCAGATCCTGATTTTGGCCGTGTAAACAAACTCTGTCAGAGAGGCGCTACCCTGCCCATGCCCAAAGTGTTTGATCTGTACGAGGCGCAGTAGTGGTACATGCTGTCCCGTCCAGACCACTGGCTGAAACACAGAGAGCTCTCGGAGGAGCAGAAGGGGAGGGAATGCAGTGCGGTTTCTGGAGCTCTGTGAAGAGAGGGGCACAGCTACTTGAAGAACCACAATGAATTGCTGGGGAATTGATGCAGTACCTGTTTACAGTGTCTTGTTTGTGGAGAGCCTGTGTTAATGTTGCTTTCTCTCTCTCTCTTTCTCCTTTTTTCTTTCTCCCTCTCTGTCTCTCTCTCTCCCCTCTCTCTGTCTTTCTCTGTCCCTGGCTTCTCTTAAACACAGACCAGTGTTTATGACCATTAGATGCTCTTCAACTTTGCAGCCAAAGACTGGTGGCATCTTTCCAGGTACTTCTCAGTGTGTTCCATATGGAAACGGTTCTCTTTATACAGAACCACCCCCCCCCCCCCCCCATCCACTCCAACCCCATAGCCCCCCCCCCCCCCCCCCCCCCCCCCCCCCCCCCCAACCATCCCCCTCCCACCCCCTCCTCCCCCTGCACACTGTGTGTCTCCGTTTGTAGATTGCTGGCATTGCAACTTCAAAATGGCTTTAGATCCCTGTTCCCATATTGTGGCTGCCTAGGAATGTGTGTGTGTGTGTGTGTGTGTTTGAGAGAGTGAGAAAGACCGAGAAAGAGAGGGACAGTGGGAGACTGTAACGTGTGTGTGTGTGTGTGTGTGTGTGTGCGTGTGTGTGTGTGCATGCGTGTGTGCGTGTGTGTTTGAGAGTGTAAAGTGTGTGTGTATATATGTGTGTGTGTGTGTGTGTGTGTGTGTGTGTGTATATATATATATATATTTGTGTGTGTGTGTGTGTGTGTGTATGTGTGTGTGTGTGTGTGTGTGTGTGTGTGTGTGTGTGTGTGTATGTGACGCGCTTTGGCCAGTCCTCGTTGTGAGAGTGTGCCCCTAACCTCAGCAGGTGGTCAAATGCTCTCGGATGATATTCATGAGGGAGTATAAGGAGCCACAGAGAGAAGTGCCTTTCAACTGTGCCACATCATGAGCGTTTGCATACATTTATTTTTATATATAAAATTCATATATATTTTATCGCATTCTAAATATGCATTTTTTTCTTTCATTGAACTGGCGTTTAATATTAAAGTATGTACTTTACATACTGATTTGAAAACATGCATTCTTATTCATAATTGCAGTGTGAGTCTGTACAGAGTTTGTTTTTGAAAGAGATTTACAAGGAGACCAATAGACAGAGAGGGAGGAAGGGAAAGAGGGAGAAGCATAGAACTGGAAAGAAATGCATTGTGTGTAAATGTGCACAAATCGGAAGTTAGGTTGGCCCTTATAAGAGTAACTTTTTGAGTGACTTTTTGAGCAATGCTGCTAGGCAACAACACTGATAGACCCTTAATGGTGATAGGCTGCTTATGCAGATTAAATGATCGTGACAAGTTGTCTGCAGATAATTAGAGTTCTTATGACTAAAATGTACTGGATTACATAGAAAAAATGTGTCCAAAACACGTCTTTTTTGTAATGTTGCCTGTGAGTAACATTGCTCAGAATGGCTCTGTGTATCATCATCTTACGAAATAAGTTCACCATCACAGCAACCCAGATTTTCGCACTCTTTCATCGTATCCCAACTGCAAGCGAAGAGACTGAGCGTAAGTTACAAAAAACAGTGTGATTACTATATCTTCAATTGGAACGTCCTAACTAAACATAATGCAAAGGAGTGCTGTGCAACACAGAACAACGCAATGTTTTTAAACCATTTTTATCGCTTTCCCTGTTTTTAATTTTTCCTTGTTTTGTCGCTCATGTTAAAAAGATTTCGTCAGTCTTCTCGCATGTGGTTACGACCCAGTGTTGGTGGAGTCCGACCCAGTTCGCATCTCCAGGAAGGACCGGCTGGTCGGTCGGTGAGCCTGTTCCCCCGTGTGTCCCCGTAAGACCATGAAATATTCAGCACCATTAAAACAGGCTGCGGCTATAACGTGTCTCAAGGCCAGAGGCGATAAATAACTCATTCACAAGCACCGGGGGCCCGTTAATTACCTCAGTGTGTCCTACCTACGCCACACACACTCCTCTCTCCTCTCTTTCTTCTTCTTTCGGACGATTTAAACCTCAGCTCGCCGCCTCCATCCGCATCGTGCCTGACCGAGGCGGAACCCTCCGCAGTCTCCTTTAGGACGGGCCCTAATTAATGCACCGTCGTGGATGTAATGGCTTCTTCCTTGGGGAGACCGTGGCAAAGCTCGTGGATATATTGTGCCGCCCCTGCACTATTAACAATGCGCAGTCCATCTTGTGGGATGACGGGGAAGTGGGAATTTGACTGCAGGAGAAAACAAAAGGGCAGGCATAAAGAGATCAGGCAGAAGCGAAGCCTTCAACAGATCAATCATCAGCTGTTTCTCTTAAAAGTAGAATGAAATGATATATGTGCTGTGTGTGTATGTGTGTGTGTGTGTGTGTGTATCTGCGTGTGCGTAAGGTGACTTAAGCTAAGTGACCTTTTTAAACTCTTCTGTTGATAACTGCATGTATCTTACTTAACTGCAGCTTCTCACCCAACTTTCAAAAGTTTACAACGTTTTTAGAACACCCTGGGAAGTACTTTAGCATGGCCCAGCTTGAGATAGCATCCATTCACGTGCCCAGGGGGAGGTCTGAGAATCCTTTGAGGACCAGAACACTTGGGAGACTCATTTGCTCTGGATGAAAATGCTTAATTCAGGTAACAGTTTTGGAAAGGCCTGAATGAGCATAAAGGAGCCTGTCACCAGCGTCAACTTTGTTTTTAGTTAGGTTATGTATTTACTGTGGTTAGGTTATGTATTTACTGTAGTTAGGTTATGTATATACTTTAGTTAGGTTATGTA
Source organism: Coilia nasus (assembly GCA_027475355.1). Classification (NCBI taxonomy): domain Eukaryota; kingdom Metazoa; phylum Chordata; class Actinopteri; order Clupeiformes; family Engraulidae; genus Coilia; species Coilia nasus. The sequence continues at coordinate 3,534,621 of CM050205.1, forward strand.
TTTACTTTAGTTAGGTTATGTATTTACAGTCATCCTCCACTATATTGTGGTTTACCTTTCGCGGTCCCGCTATATCGTAGATTTTTTTTATATTAATATATGTATGCTATGCCACTGTGCATGCTAAAGAAAAGTTAATCAGAACAATATTATAATTTATGATAACTATACTGTAACATATAAATATTGATTAAAATGCAGTAATAACTGAATAATACATACAGTAAATGTATTAAAACAGAGTGTGTGAGGGGGATTTTAAAGCTTAAACTATAAAATAAAATGGATATAGGGATATAGCATACATATGAAGCCACTGGCTAGCAGATAGCAGTGTCTGGCTGGAGAAGAGGGGGATACTGTAGCATACATATGAAGCCACTGGCTAGCAGATAGCAGTGTCTGGCTGGGGTGGAGAGGGATATATTGTAGTACACTTGTGAAGCCGCTGGCTAGCAGATAGCAGTTTCTGGCTGGGGTGGAGAGGGATATACTGTAGCATACATATGAAGCCACTGGCTAGCAGATAGCAGTTTGTGGCTGGGGTGGAGAGGAATATAGCACACATTTAAAAAAAAAAAAAAAAAAAAAAAAAACTAAAACCTCCCATGGTGTTTGCTTCCTCTTACCATTTGGCATCAACAGCTCATTACATAGCTCATCACTGATGCTTTAGCAAGTAGCGTTTCACTCCAACGTCTGGCAAACCAACTTTTCTGCCACTGTCTCTTGTTAGAACAAAGCACACAGTGGTGTTTTCGCAATTGCACAATACCATTTACTCTAGTTTTGCTTTATTTTGTTTTGTTTTCCTCCCAAACCATCCTAGTTTTGCCCACATAAACAATCTCCATGCTCCCCTAAAATGTCTGATCTGCGTGAGAAGCCGCACTGGTGTAGATAATTGGCCTCCCAGACTGCATGTTCTCTGGAGAAATGGAGAAAGCTTAGGCTTACACATTGACAAATTCGCCACAGCAAACATTAAATAAGAGTAAAAGTTATTCCTTTGTCCCTGAAAAATACTCACTTGGGTATACTGGAAGTTAGCCATCAAATGTATATGAATGAAATGCCACAGATAGAGAAATTAGTAATAATTAAGAGGAAGAGAGCACGTGTCTCCAAAGCTTCCTGTGTCCTAGTCTCTAAGTGGCCTCTGGGCGACTTTGTGTCAGTGTGTTCCTCTATGAGGTGTTGATAAATAACAGCGTGTAGGTGATTCTGTCTGTCTTAAGTCACTCACCATCAGAGTTCATTACTATGTCGTGACGGCCAGTTATTGGCACCTATTAGGGGAAAGATAGCCTGGTAAACCCGCCCCTCGTACTTAATTTCATTTTGTACAGAGGGTCTGGACCGGAATCGCTTGAGGCTCATTTAGTCGGTCCCAGCAAGACCGATCCACCATGACATTGACCTTGTGTGCTACATTTGAATTGTAGTGCATAGGTAGGCTAATTGAATACGTGACGACTAGGCGTTAGCGATTGGGTAAAGGCAGAGGTTTGTTTTACACTTCGGCAGAGTCCACACCTCCAGAAAGAAATTGTTTCTGACAGTGTCTAGTCCAGACCCTCTGTACAAAATGAAATAAAGTACAAGGGGCTGGTGTACCAGGCTAGAGGAAAGATCTAATATTTAAAAAAAATGTAGACCTTGACAAAAACTGGTTGCTATACTTAGTTGTCAAAAAAGAGCTCTTGGGCTACCTCAGGGTTGGCCAGGGCAAGATCAGTGGCCCTGGTGAATTTTAGCATTTATTTGTCATTGGCTAGTGAAGGTTCAAATTTATGTCATTGGCTAGTGAAGGTTCACATTTATTTGTCATTGACTAGCAAAGGTTCACATTTATTTGTCATTGGCTAGTGAAGGTTCTGATTCTGTAAAGGTAATTTCCACCCCTGGTGTGGACACAGACAGAGTGCTGGATGGGGACAAACACAACATTCGACAACGGAGAGGTTCAAACACAAACACACACTTTCAGCAGCGGAGAGGTTCAAACACAAACACACACTTTCGGCAGCAGACAGGTTCAAACACACATACACACACTTTCGGCAGCGGAGAGGTTCAAACACAAACACACACTTTCGGCAGCGGAGAGGTTCAAACACAAACACACACTTTCGGCAGCAGACAGGTTCAAACACACATACACACACTTTCGGCAGCGGAGAGGTTCAAACACAAACACACACTTTCGACAGTGGACAGGTTCAAACACACACACATTCGACATGGGCGAGGAGCTGGAGGTGGTGGTGGTGGTGGTGGTGTGGAGCAGTGGAGGCGGAGGCGACAGCAGCTGTGGGCGTGTGGGGGTGTGGGGGTGTGGGCGTGTGGGGGTGTGGGCGTGTGGGGGTGTGGGGGTGTTGTGAGACAAAATGGACACAAAGCTGCATTTGGCTCCCTCACTGAGCGCAACACGGCCTCGGAGCTGTCAAACACACACACACACACATACGCAGAGTCAATTCCCCCGACCCCAAATCAGCCCTTACACCCCCCTGCACACCCAGACACAGACACACACACACACACACAAACAAACAAACATGCCCCCCTAAACATGCAGACACACACACACACAGCCCTTTGGGCAGTAGCTGGCCCTGGTTTGCAGAAGGCCTCTGCAGCTGGCAGGACGTATGGACAGGGGAAGAGGTGGTGGGGGAGATGCAGACTTAAAGAGGCAGAGAGGAAGAGATAAAGGAGAGATAAAGAGAGGAAGAGGGGTGGAGGGAGGAAGGGAGGAAGGGAGAGAGAGAGACAGATAGAGAAAAGGAGCAATAGAAAGATAAAGGAGAGATAAAGAAGAAGAAGAGGAAGAGGGATGGAGGGAGGAAGGGAGAGAGAGACAGATAGAGAAAAGGA
>CM050205.1:3542500-3562500 GCA_027475355.1 Coilia nasus
TAAAGAGAGAGGAAGAGAGAGGGAGGGGAGGAGAGAGGGGGAGGAGAAGAGAGGGGAAAAGAGAGAGAGATAGAGAGAGGGAGGGGAGGAGAGGGGAGGAGAAGACAGGCTTGTCTGCATGGCCACAGTGGTTCACTGGAGATGGCCCCATTGATGCAACACTGGAGATGGCCCCATTGATGCACCACTAGCTCCAGGGGCCCCCTCTAATCTTTCCAGGCCATTCAATTAGCGCTTGTCCGATTAAAAGCTGCCCCCCTGCCTCATCTTTTTGAGGTTGTGTGTGTGTGTGTGTGTATGTGTATGTGTAGTGTGTGAGTGTGCATGTGTGTGTACATGTAATGTGTGTGTGTGTGTGTGTGCGCATGTCTGTGCGCATGTGTGTGTGTGTGTGTTGCTGTACATGTAATGTGTGTGTGCGAGCTCAGAAGAGGGGGGTGGGGGGCAGTCACCTGGGCCTGGCGTGGACAGCTGCGGATGATGAATTGTTCATTTGTTGGGGTGTCACTGGGGAGGACCCCGAGGCCATTACGCCGCGCAGCATATGCAATGCCACTTTAAGCAGGGGGCCTCGACCAGCCAGACAGCCAGCCAGCCCGGCCGGCCCCATCACGCATGCACATCAGAGACCACAGCAGCCGGGCCCCCGATGTGATGTGCGCTGGGGGTCACGCGGGGTCACCTCCAGGCGCCCCCAGGAAGGCGGGCCAGGGGCCAGGTGATGGGGTACGTGCTGTGCGAACCCCCAGGGAAAGTGCCCTACCCTCCCTCGCCTCATCGGCGCCCGTCTCCAGGGCTGCTCCCCCAGACAAGGCCATTTGATTCATCCTGACCAGGCAAATGGCATGTTGTTTTTCCCCCCTAAATGGCTGAGGATTAAGATCAGAAGCCTTGTAGTGTTGTGGACATGATAGGAACATTTATCATGCTGTTTTCAAAACAGGAATTTGTCTGCCACATTGTCCTGATGGCTGTTTAGTAAAAGGGGATTTTTGAAATGTAGTGTTAGGTATTAGAGATAGAGAGTATTATAGATACAGAGTGTTAAAGTGAAGGGCCCATTTCAGTGCAGTAGGAGAGAATTAAAATGATCATATTGAAGATATGTTTTTTGCATTTCTGGTTTCTGTTGTTTACATTTTATCTCTGCACTGACCAAAGGTACACTCCTAGAATCTGTACCTGGACTGCTGTGTAATTCTGCTGAGGGGAAAGCAAAGTATTTAACACTAATCAGTCTCAGTTCCCCAGATACATAAACATACAGTATGGGGAATGTAGGTTTTGGCTTATGAAAAACAAACATTCAATTCAATGTGCAGACCACCTCTGTACAATTTCGCTGAATTTTATTTTGACACGCTAATGATTGATCACCTTAACCGGGGCTGCCTCAGAGGAGGGTGTGTAGTGACTAAAGGCCTGAAACGCCCATTGATCCTGAGGTGCACTACTGATGAGGTGCCCTGGACATTTTCACAGACCAACTAGACCCTGTGATTTAGCAAAAACACCAACAATAGGATGATTAACTCAGGACTCCGGAAACAATAGAATAGTAAAACCTAGAAGTGCTAACTCTCAAACAACAGTATGTTAGAAGAAGGTTGGTAGTTAGGGAAGGCTTAAATCTCTTCTCCCAAAGGGCACTGCTGGGTGCACAAGTATCTTGAGTTTTTTTTTTATTTTTTAAACAAGTTGTGTGCCTTGGGACTATCAGAACAGGAGCTTAAAACATACAGTATATAATGTAGGTTTTTAGCTTATTGTAAAACAACTACATTTCATTCAACGAGCAGACCAATATCACTTCTGTAGAATTTTACTGAATTTATTTTGGGTGTGTGCCTTATGACTATCAGAGCAGGAGCTCGGAACATACATAAATTGTAGGTTTATTTTGGGTGTGTGCCTTAGGACTATGAGAGCAGGAGCTCGGAACATCCACCCTTGAGTCTTCCAGCGTGCTTGGGCCCTAATGAGCGTTGCCATCTTGGCTCCCAGCTCTCCAGCAGCACAGGTAATGAACACGTTGGGATAGCTGAGGCGAACGCGAGATGAGACGGGGGTGGAGGTGCGGGGGGTTGGGGTGTAATTTCCATGGCTGATCTGACGGAGCAGTTGGCGGGAGGCTAAGGTTAGGGGGGCCAGCTAGCGGGCCAGGAGCCCCGGATTAAAGTCTTTCAGATATGGATCTGCCGGGCTCGCCGGCTCTGAGTAGCGGGCTTAAGGATCATATCCGCGGACAGACGGATCGATAGCCTCCCTTTCTTTTTCCCGCGCATCTTCAAGGAGATTTCGGCGGGGCTTTCGTGGAGCGCTGCTCGGCGCCCCGATGACACGGTGAGAGCAGGAGCGTTTAGACTCCGCTTCGATCACAGAGCGCGTGATGGACTACTGAGGGCTCGGCTCGCTGGCCTGCCTGCTTCTGAAGAACTCAAACGTGACGAAAAAAAAAAAAAATTAGATAACACTTTATTTTACGATTCCTTTTTTAGTATGTCTGCATATAATAATGTGTAATATTATGTACTTACACTGTACATAGCTAACTCTAACCCTAGCCCTATGGTACATAGCTAACTCTAACCCTAGCCCTATGGTACAGTGTAAGTACATAATGCTACTGTACATGCTGTTACCCATTTTGTAACATTGTACTTAATTCATGTAACAGGGACAGTAAAATAAAGTGTAACCAAATAAATTGAAAAATCAACAAATACAGAAAGTTTTTTTTTAAAAGGTAATTAAAGAAAAGGAAATCATTTGTATTTCAAATGTTTTTTATGTTAACTTCAGTGTTGAAGTGCATTTAACAGGGAAGTGGTTTCGAAGCTTTGTTTATTTGTTTGTTTGTTTGTATGTAGGTTATGGCAAGTTGGCTAACACACAGATGTGAGTGTGTGTGGAGTTAAAGGTGATGTGGAGGTGCTGTTTGTACACACACAGCTGCTTGTTCTCTGGGCCCATGCTGTGTCTGATGCCTTCATTAGACTGCATTGATTATTGGACTTGCTGCTGGAGACGCATCTTGTGGGCCAGCCTTATAAACCTGCAGTCACGTTAAACACACCGTTTCTCTCACAAAAGCATGCACGCGCGCACACACACACACACACACACACACACACACACACACACACACACACACACACACAGACACACACACACAAAGGAGGGAGGGAAGGAGGGAGATCAAGGTATAGATACACAGTCACCAGCACATAAACCTACACACACACACACACACACACACACACACACAAATTCACACACACACACACACACACACACATACAGACCCTTCTTTCTACACTCTGAGCGCTCAAAGAAGCAGATCCCCTGTCCAGAGCCACACTCAGTGAGACCTGCCATACAAACACACACACACGACACCAGGCGACCATTTCAAACCAGAGCGGGCGTTTTCTGCGACCTTTTGTAATACCAGAGATCCTTTGATCTCAGATTGGGCCCCGACTTGAATCAAAACGATCGATTGACCCTTGAGGTGTGTGGCTGTGAACAGTGGTCCTCCTGACACACATGTAATCAAGCCTGATCCCATGTCTAGCCCGCACTTCAAACGAGGTAGAGAAAGAGAGGGGGGGGGGGGGGGGGTGAGAGAGATAGATTGAGGGAGGGAGAGAGCTCTAACCTTACCTGTCACTGTAGTGTTTCTCTCTGTCTCTGTCTTTATGTCTCTCTCTCTGTCTCTCTTTCTCTCTCTCTCTATCTCTGAGCACTCCAGTCCTGTAAAAAATACACTTCAAACAGGCACTAGAACACAGGTTAGTCTGTATGAGCTTGGCATGAACACAGTCTCTCTCACTCATAAATGAAAGCATCACCTTGTGTTTCATGTATGTCCGTCCGTGTGAGATATCCTGAGCGCTGCTCCCCTGTGTCTGCTGATGCAATGCTGTGTGCCTCACAGTAACACCACAGTGTTGTTTTTAGGGGTGACATACGATATTAACAAACATTTTGCCCTCTTTACTGTGGCCATAGTCATAGTCATACTGCATTAAACTACCTGTAGACTTTAAGGAACTTTTATGAAATACCATTTAATAATTCTTTAGACATTTACTACCAATAGTCTTTAAAATCTGTAGTCATGGAGCAAAACATGCCATCACGTCTGGGAGGGAGGGGCATTAAAATCTTCCCCATGACATAAATGTAACCAATTACAGTAAATGCGAACTACTGCTTTCACCTAACCATAACACTAGCTGTGTCTACACTACTGCCTTCACCTAACCATAACACTAGCTGTGTCTACCATAACACTAGCTGTGTCTACACTACTGCCTTCACCTAACCATAACACTAGCTGTGTCTACCATAACACTAGCTGGGTCTACCATAACACTAGCTGTGTCTACACTACTGCCTTCACCTAACCATAACACTAGCTGTGTCTACCATAACACTAGCTGGGTCTACACTACTGCCTTCACCTAACCATAACACTAGCTGTGTCTACCATAACACTAGCTGGGTCTACACTACTGCCTTCACCTAACCATAACACTAGCTGTGTCTACACTACTGCCTTCACCTAACCATAACACTAGCTGTGTCTACCATAACACTAGCTGGGTCTACCATAACACTAGCTGTGTCTACACCACTGCTTTCACCTAACCATAACACTAGCTGTGTCTACCATAACACTAGCTGTGTCTACACTACTGCCTTCACCTAACCATAACACTAGCTGTGTCTACCATAACACTAGCTGTGTCTACCTAGGCGATGCAAAGTGTGGGAAGTAATGGAGCAGTATCTCAAAGCGAAGAGTGTGATTGGATAAAGGTCCTCTTGTCATAATCACACTGTGATCACATGTCCATTAAAGCAGGATGAGACATTAGCAACTCTGTTCTGCTGGCAATGTTTGAACTCCCTCTTCTTCCATCTTCTCTCCTCTCCTCTCCTCTTTTCTTCTTCTCTTTTCTCCTCTCCTCTTCTCTTCTCCTCTCTCCTCTCCTCTTCTTCTCTCCTCTTCTCTTCTCCTCTCCTCTTTGGTTCTCTTCTGTCCTCTCCTCTTCTCCTCTCTTCTCAACTCCTCCTCACTTCTCTCCTCACTTCTCTCCTTTCCTCGTCTCTCATCTTTGCTTCTTCTCTTTTTCTCTCCTCTGCTCTGCTCTGTCTGTCTTAGACACATGCTGGCCACACACCCACAGACATTTCTGTCTGCTTACCATCTCTCCTCTCCTCTACTCCTGTCCTCTTATCTCCTCCTTTCCTCTCTTCTTCTCCTCCTCTTTGGTTCTCTTTTCTCCTCTTCTCCTGTCCTCTCATCTCCTCCTCTCTTCTCTCCTCTTCTCCTTTCTCTCCTCTGCTCTGCTCTGTCTGTCTTAGACACACGCTGGCCACACACCCACAGACATTTCTGTGTGTTTAGCATGGCAGCTTCAAAGAGCTCTTGTGTTTCTCTCAGACACGTTGGAAATGAAGCTGCTGCTGCCCGTAATGGTGTTACTCTATCCATCTACATTATTTTTAGTCCCAGCAAGCAGTTTCAGACTTAACCACCTGGACGCTGCTGTGTGTGTGTGTGTGTGTGTGTGTGTGTGCATGGAAACATCATACTCAGAGACAGTCTTAAGGAATCAGTTGGCTGATTTGAACATGTTTTTACACAGAAAACTTGCTCCTATAAATTCCATCGAAATACACTGTTAAGCCAAATATTCCACCCCCTACCCCCCAGTACACAAATATAGCTTTCGCAATCGTTTACACTGCAGGTTTTCTTGGTATTTCCCGCCCTGACACAAAGTAGTCTTTCATTGTGCAGAACTGCCAAATCGACCAGCATTTAAATTCAACTCCAAGATGCCCTTGGCAACCCGTGACACAGGGATGAGAAAGCCTTTCCCCGAAAACACTGGGAGGACATTGCGCCTGGCTGTCTCATCCCACTGACCTAATTGAGTCCAAATGGCCTCTTTGGCCAAGACACAGCGAGTCATTAAGCGTCTTCTCCCGACCACTTCTGTTTACTTTAAAATGCGGTCGCTAGTTTCTAATTAATCAACACCAGCGGGGTGATGTCACTGTGCATGCATTCCTCCCTAACCAAATCAGAGGCTGCAGCAGCAGCTGCTTCGTATAGACGCAATTAAGCACCGCTCGCACTGCAGCGCGCCATCACTGCGCTTTCATTAGTTTGTCATTCTGAGTTTCCAGCGACGGCCGCCAGGAGATTCTTGCTGACACATTCCTCTGAGCTGTGAGCGGCTGGCCAACGATTGGTCTCCCCTCTTTACGGCAGTGCCAGTCGTGGCCTGGCACATCGGCCCCGTGCCCGCTGCCAGCTCCTAAGCCTGGCTTAAACGAGTGCCTTTATCCCCTGCTCTCGCCCACCGCGCACAAACAAGGGAGCGAAACGTGAACTGATTGCGTGTGATTTCACACAGGAGAAACACGTCCTGCAGTGACAAAAACTAAAGCTGTAATAACGTGTTTGAGGTGCGGAGGTGCCGTGGCAACCACACAAAACATTCCACATCAAGCGTCCTATGAGGTGGTTGAAATAATTGTTCCTACGGCTTTGATCCGAGCTGCAGCAGTTATGAAATTATTAATACAACCTGACATGGAAAGTTGACTTCACACTCTGCATTGCTCGGACCACCATGATGACACAGAACATCTATGAAATTGCAGAGAAATATATGCTGCATATTACATATACAAATAACCAAAATATATGCTGCATTATACAGTGGATGAACGGACTAGATATTTATTGTGAGGTTTTTATTTGATTGTTGTTGTTTTTCATTAATGCATATCTTTCCAATCAGTTCCCACCAGTGTTAAGTTCCAAACATGTCTGTTTCCAAATAGCCTTCCAGACTCTCTCCAATCAGCAACACACACACACACACACACACACACACACACGCACGCACACACACACTCTAACCGCACTGATCAACTATCTTATGTTCCCTTAACATGCCTGGTTTGCCAAAGAACTCCACAGCCGGGCTGTCAGCATGATGTTTTTTATATTGGCCATGACACACAGACACACACACACAGACTCACATGCACACAGAAACACGCACACACACCCACACACACACACACACACACACAGACACATTCATACCCTCTCGCACACACACACACATATACATTAACTCTCTCTCTCTCTCTCTCTCTCTCTCTCTCTCTCTCTCTCTCTCTCTCTTCCTTACACACACACACACACACACACGCACACACACACACACACACACACACACACACACTTAAATGGTAAATGAGGTGAGTGAAAGAGAAAAGCTGAAAGCCAGCTAGGTTCACTTCCCTCAAACTGCCATTAATATGTTTGAAAGGCTGTTTAACAAAACAGAGCGAGGGAGAGGCAAAGTCAGAAATAAGGCTAGAAGTCATTTTAAATGGAAGCCTGGTCTACTTACTTTCACTTTGCCATCTAATGTAGCCATCCCTGCTTCCAATAAAAATGAAAGTATTTGACAAAGCTATAATTATGTTTCTTTTCTTTTTTCACCAAAGGGGGGCACGCTCCTGTGATGTGGTATTTTCATAAGAAAAACTGAAAGTATTATGGCGATTGTTTTAGAGCGTAGCGTTTGACACGGTTGATGTAAGCCAGCTGCGGCTTCTCCTGCACTGAGGAAGGCCGCCACTCAGCGAGTGTGCTGGCCATATGCTGTGGATGGCGTACGTGGTGGTGGCACCATCTACATCTGTACGTATCGCACATCCCCCCACGTTCCCTGCTAACATTGCATCCAAATGCTCATTAGATGCCATTACACATTATAGCGCAAATCCGTTTCTAAATGGTCTGGGTGTTGGACATCAGCAGGCAAGTCAAATAACAATAAGTCAATAAGTCCACAATACCACTACATGCTCCCAAACAAATGTTTAATCCGCAATACCACTGCATGCTCCCAAACAAAGTTTTAGTCCGCAATACCACTATATGCTTTCAAACTAAATTTTAGTCTGCAATACCACTACATGCTCCCAAACAAAGTATTAGTCCGCAATACCAGCATATGCTTCCAAACAAATGTTTAGTCTGCAATACCAGCATATGCTTCCAAACTAAGTTTTAGTCCCCAATACCACTATATGCTTTCAAACAAAGTTTTAATCACTGTGATGTTTCAGGCATGTTCCTTTCACTGGACGTCAGTACAGATTCCCTTTCGCGATGCCAGTTTCTTCCTTTACCTACGGTGTATAAGCAGATTTGCAAAGTCAATTTTTAAACACAGCAGCATATAAATCACTGCAAACCTGGCAACCCCAGATATTAAATAACAGCGTCTCTTACTCGGAGTTGTAGCCACTATTTCCATCATATCGACTTTATCAGTGCACAGTGCTCCGTTTGTTTGCCTGCCAGGGAACACTGTGAAGGCGTGCATCACACTGCTTTTATTTAAAATGTAGAATAGTTAAAAACCTGTGTTTGGGGAAAAATGGTCAGAGATGAAGTGATATATTTATGCATCATCAATCCAGGCAAGTTCTGTTTAAACGCAAAGTCACTACACACATTTAAATACACAAACACACACACATCCTGACACACACACACACACACACACACATTACATACCCCTGGATTTAAAGCTCAAAGCTTGGATGTGTGTGTCTGGCTGGCTTTCTGAGCTGATGATGGGTGGTTGTCTGGAAAAGTTGTTTCACACACACACACACACACACACACACACACACACACACACATACACACACACACACACACACACACACACACACACACACACACACACACACACACACACACACACACACACACACACACACACACACATACGTTGGCTGCTGCTGCTGCCCATGTCTGCACACACCCCAGAGCTAGCATACTTTAGCAGCGGCTGCTTAAGTGACTGCAATTTAGTCATGAGGTCTGGTTTATCTGGAAAATATGTTTCAGGCCCACCATGATGTCTCAGGGGAATTGGGCGACCGGGACACTCGTCCGTGCTCTGCGCCGCCCAGTTTGTACGCTGCGGTTTCTCTGCAGCTTTTGTGGTCAAAACGATTTGTTGCTCCAGCGGCAAATTATATGCTTAACCAAACTGTCTGCAAGTGACAAAATTCCCACTGCAACGTCGGGGCAATTTTAATGGACAGTTCAAAAGTAGCATAAATAGTCCCTCCCATGCTTAAAAATTTTATTGTGTTGGCTGTCATATATTGGAGCAGTTTGACACGTTTTGATAAATCAGTGGTAACGTGTGGATAATTACAAAAAACAATATTTTTGTAATTCAACTTAGGTCTTGCTAATTGTTCTGACCTTAACTAAACTAAAATTCTGAATGTTAATCTTGACCACACATTATTATGAACAGAGTTTCAACAGACTGAGAGTTTTTTGTTATGTTCAGCATCTGTAAGTAGCATCACCATCATCATCATCATCATGCTGGAGGTCATCGTGACTTGACCCCGTGGGTGGAAGATGTGTCCACAGGCCAACCCTACGTGAAAAATAACACATCTAACAAATTCCCATTAATCTATGTTTGTTCTATTGCAATTAAGGCAAAGGGACAACCTGACAAAACATGGTGGCCTTGAGTCCAGAGAAGAAACGTGATCACTTCCTCTCCCAAGGATCAGTGGCCTCTCAAGAGATATAATCAATCAATGATACACCAGCTCTGTGTGTGTGTGTGTGTGTGTGTGTGTGTGAGTGTGTGTGTGTGTGTGTGAGCGCACGCCCTGCTCGCGCGTGTGTGTGTATGTATCGTGTGTCTGTGTGTATGTGTGTGTGTCTGTGCATGTGTGCACACGTGTGTGTGTGTGTGTGTGTGTGTGTGTGTGTGCACATCCCTGTTTGTGTGTGTGTATGTATCTTGCGTCTGTGTGTGTGTGTGTGTGTGAGAGAGAGAGAGAGAGAGAGAGAGAGTGTGTATCAGATGTCCGTCCAGTATTCTCTAATGTGTCACACCCATACTAAACACATATCTTGTGACTATACTCTACAAAACGAGCCTTGTGTCCACAGTGTCTTACTCCCAGCCCACCAAGCGGTTGTAAAGTCACTGACTCAATGCAAAAGCAGTTCAGCTCATGTGTGAGCTAAGTAAAGTGAATGACATAATTACAATATTCATTAATTAATTAATATTATTATATTATTATTATTATTCCCTCTCTCCACTGCTGCTGCACGTGGGGGAGCATTTTGTAGTAATACAGTAACACAGTTGTGTAGTAACACAGTTGTGTAGTTATACAGTAACACATTTTTGTAGTAACACATTTGTGTAGTTATACAGTAACACATTTGTGTAGTAACACATTTGTGTAGTTATACAGTAACACATTTGTGTAGTAACACATTTGTGTAGTTATACAGTAACACAGTTGAGTAGTAACACAGTAACACATTTGTGTAGTAACACAGTTGTGTAGTAACACAGTAACACATTTGTGTAGTAACACAGTTGTGTAGTTATACAGTAACACATTCGTGTAGTAACACAGTTGTGTTATTATACAGTAACACATTCGTGTAGTAACACAGTTGTGTAGTTATACAGTAACACAGTTGTGTAGTTATACAGTAACACATTCGTGTAGTAACACAGTTGTGTAGTTATACAGTAACACAGTTGTGTAGTTATACAGTAACACAGTTGTGTAGTGATGCAGTTGCTCTCCCTACGGACCTAAAACCTGGTAAATGCATAAGAGAGCAAATCTGTGTGTTCAAAGTCAAAGTCAAAAGTCAAAGTCAGTTTTATTGTCAAAACTGTATGTACAGGTTATATTATATATATATATTTGAAATTGCAGTGTCTCCTAGGCTCACACTAAACATCTTACAAACATAATAATATATATACAGCAAAAAATATGTGTATTTAATACAAATCAGTAAAACACAAGATGTTTGTGGAAAATGCTTTAGCTGAAATTATGCCATGTAGCCCTTTCCTGGTCACCGTACCACTGGTGGAACGACTCTCTGTGAATGAAAACAACGTAACTACAACATTACAACATTACTACATTACTACGACATTACAGAAAGTCTTTAGTAACACATTACAACTTGGTCATTGCCATTCTGGTAACAGCAATGTTATAATAGGCGGTGTCTCTTAAAGGGTTAAGCAGCAGTGGGCACTTAGCAGCAGCTGATCTGAAGTGCCAAGTTGATGCTCCGTGTGTATGTGTGTGTGTAGGAGTGGCCGAGGCTAAAGGTTTCAGTGTTTGTTTTTACGGGACACGAAAGTGACCAAAGACGGGATATTGTTTCCCCAACAATGAAAACGTCACTGGCGTACGAAGGAGACGTTTATGAAGTGTTAATGGGTGTGTGTGTGTGGGAGCTGTCCGGCCTGTGAGAGTTCGTACGCTTAAGACTGTACTGGGATCAGTCTCAAGGGCGCGCTTAAGACCAGTTTCGGTCGTAAACGTGGCCGCAAAACCAGTTTAAAGGGTGTGCAATTCAGAGCGAGGCACAGAAGTCTAATTTGTTGGAGATTAAGTGAAATGTAATAACTTGAGGAGGCCTTCATCAATCTGCAGAGACGTGCTAATGGAGACTACATAATTGTTCGTCCAAATGCAGATAGGTTATGGTCATTTTATTTGGGTGTGGTCAGTGTGTGTTCTCATACTGCCCAACTGCTTTTGATGACTCAGACACACACAGGCACACACGCACAGACACACTCACACACACACACACACACACAGTACTATGCAGCTCTACTTGCATCCACTTAGTGAATAAGTCTTGATATAACACCATACTTGAGATTAGAGGAAAATAGCATACACAACAGCACACTGACACATTTAGCGTTGCTAATTTAGCACTATAAATAGCTACATGTCTCAGCCTTGTACCTCTTTCTGGGAGTGGACCAGCCAAACTTTTAACCAGAGAGCAACTGGTTTCTGAGAAACTAGCACAGCGACAGCAACTTCTGAGAAAACAGTGGGTCAGTGTACGGTAGGGACAAGCGGTGTTGCGTGGCACACATCAACTAGAACAGAATAAATGACTCCTCTTCTAACTAGGACAGTCAGACTGACCCACCACCTATAGGACCACCCCACATCCGGACTTACTCATACACACACACATTTGGTCTAACGCCAGCACACGCACACACACACACGTATGCACACATACACACACACACACCAACATGCACACACATACTTACACCAACATGCGTGCACACACACACATGCACAAACAACCCCCCCACCCCCACCACCACCACACACACACACTGCCACACACATGCGAGCACACACACACACTTACATATAATTCCCCACCACAGCCACTGACCACAAACCTGCCTCATCACAGTTATTTATTTAGTCCACCAGGCCACCAGCATCGGACACACACACACATATGCATGCACACATGCACACACACATGTGCATGCACACATGCACACACACACACGCATGCACACACACACACACACACACATGCATGTACACACACACACACACACACACACACACACACACACACACACACACACACACACGTGGGCTGACGCAGAACTGTGACACAAAAAATCTATCGTATTTTCCTCTCGTTTATTTATAGAGGAGGAACAATTAAAATAGTTTTGAGCAGAAGGCCGTGGGCGTATTGGAGGGGGGGGAGCGGTGCTGTGAAAGTGACTCTTATCTCGCGTGTGCACCCAGTGAGAGAGGCCTGTCGTCAAACTGTTTCACACGTCTCCTGTAGCGCACGCGTCTCCTGTAGCGCATGGTTCCAGCCCGACGAGGAGATGCTCATCTCGTAACTGCTGCCCAGCCTTGCCATGGCCCACCCACAATAATCTGATCCGTTATTTATGTCAAAATAACATGTCACGTATATATTCTTGTAAATCCATGACCATCTCATAACAACAACAATTGTTTAACCCATTACTCTAATGTGATTCTGTCCTATTTTTAGTTTTCTGGCCTGATATGAATATGTATCAAACAAAGCAACACTACACTTTGCAAATATGGTATTGACAAAAATGGGCTTTATTTATCATATTCTAACTTCAAAGATTTACAAGTACCAGACATTATTTAGAAATACAGTATGTGTCCTGCATAAGCTGAGTCTTCCTAAATGTTGTAAGCTAGTAGGATAAAGCTGAACATGGAGCATGGAGTCTTTGGCACATTGATTGGCATAAGCAAGCTATTGGTTAGGGTTTACAACCAAATGGGTACCACAGCAACCACAGGAATAGAATCCGACAGAACATTCTGATAGAACTTTCTGATGGAGCATGATGTCTGATATAACTTTCACCTAAGCTTCCATGTCAACCTGATTCCATTCCCACGGTCAAGCAGACACCAGTGAGCAAGCTCACACAAAATTTGGAACAGTAGGAGGCTGCCGGGATTTAATTAGAATCCTTAGTGGTTACATTTAAATGAACTGTGATGAGATGGCTAACCACAAGCTTGTGTGTGAAATACATATTTATTCAATAAAACGACAAGTAGAATGATGACTAGTCGAATTAGGATCAGCCTTTGATCTATTACTTAAACCGACAGAGGGATCTGAACTACATATGAGGGCATAAACTGCAACTGTGTCAGTAAGGACATTGGCTGCGTTTTATAAAACCAGTCTTATTTCACGCTTAGAGTAAAACCTTGTCAATGCTTGAACCAAGCTGTACCCTCAGACCGCTGCTGACTATAGTAAAGCCTTTTTCTTTTACTTAACATATTGCATATTATTTGCCATCACTTTCCCATACAAATATTACCCATACTGCACTTGTGCGCGTGATTCTGTGGAGCAGGTCATTGTTCTCGACTCAGGCAACACTACTCGTCCACCGGGAGGGTGCTTAGCTCCTTGACTGAAGAGCGGGAGTCAAGCAGCTGATATTAGAATAACAAAGGAAAGGCGAGAGATTTGGGCTTTGACGTGGTCCAGGTTCACAGGTGTGTGAGAGCGGGATCGGCGGATTGCAGCGAGAGATTAGAAAAGTCAAAAGTGATCATGCGTAATTGGTTGGTTCACCTTTGGCGCCGGGGAGGGAATTATCCCCTGTAAGCCTCCTTGTGGTCTTAAGTGGACTGCCACTGAGGAGGCTGAAAGTTCGCACTCTTTGAAATGGAAGGCAGGAAACTCCATCACGCCACCAAGTTGAGGGGGGATGAAAGACTGAGGAGAGGAGGAGAGGAGGAGAGGAGGAGAGGAGGAGAGGAGGAGAGGAGGAGGAGAGGAGAGCCGAGGCAGATGGAGAATCCAGCTATCCAATCTACCTAGGTGGGTTCGTTGTGGGAATGGGGTCTCTCTGTCTCTGTCTGTCTGTCTGTCTCTCTCTCCCTCCTTCTTTCACTCTCTCTTTCTCTCTATCTCTCTCGCCTTCTCTCTCTCGCTCTCTCTGTCTCTCTCTCTCGCCCTCGCTCTCTCTCTCTGTCTTTCTCTTTGTCTCTCTCTCTCTCGCCTGCTCTCTCTCTCTGTCTCTCTCTCTCTCTTGCCCTCTCTCTCTCTCCCTCTCTCTGTCTCTCTCTCTCTCTGTCTCTCTCTCGTCTGCCCTCTCTCTCTCTCCCTCTCTCTACCTCTCTCTCTCTCTGTCTCTCTCTCGTCTGCCCTCTCTCTCTCTACCTCTCTCTCTCTCTGTCTCTCTCTCATCTGCCCTCTCTCTCTCAGTCTGTCTTTCTCTCTCCTTATCCCTCTCTCTCTCTCTCTGTCTGTCTTTCTCTCTCCTTATCCCTCTCTCTCTCTGTCTGTCTTTCTCTCTCCTTATCCCTCTCTGTCTTTCTCTGCGCCATGTGATGTCAGCAGGACTTCTGCAATTTGATGCACCGTGATTGCTCCCGCCCCCGTGCTCACACAAGTGCCTTGTTTGAGGAAAAAAAAGTTAGCCGTGCCCCACAACATCTGGTGTTTGGATGGTGACTTGTGGAGTTGTGTCGCTGGTGAAATCAGCATCATTGGCTCTCCACATGAGAGAAAGAGGAGAGGCTGGTAACGGAGGGGTGTTGAGTATGGGGTGGGGGGACGATAATCAGGCCTCTTGTCTCACTGGTCATTAGTTCCCAAACCCCGCATCACAGAGCAGTATTACACTGGCTCATCTGAATTACAGTATCAGAATGCCATGATGAAATGAGTGTTGTGTGTCTAATTTAATCAATATTTGAATATCTGCCAATTAGCTCCATTATTTTACTGGCGTGAGAGAATCAGAAGCTCTCTCAGCTATCAGTGGCCCATCTTCCCCACTGGTAGCATTACAAACCTGATAACAATGGTTCATTTTATGATTTTCCCCATTTTAAATTATTGGGAGACCATAGAATCTAATTAAGCACCATTGGAACAGTTGATGAGGTTTAACTAGCAAAATTAATTAAAAGTTTTGTAAAGATTAGAATCGTGACGTTTTGAGCATTTAATCAAATTGCATTTGCAATTAATTAAATCCTCATTTACATGTATATGTTAATTGAGGAGGAAATTCACTCACATCTGCAAAGTTTGAATTGTATCTATGGGATAGTGGTTTGTTGACATGGACATGTGCATCACCTGTTCTTTCTGAGTTTATAAACCATTCAATGAAAACAATTAGAAAAAGTCCAGTGGTGATTTGGGATATCTGTTTGCCCCCTTTTTAATTTAATATAAAGCCCTTAGCCCAGCTTTATAACTACTGATTAAAGCCAAACACCCCATTTTCAGAGCCCATTCAGCTTCCCAGGCTTATCTCCCAATCCCCTTAATTGGAGATACAGGGTGTACATATATTTCACAAATCAGAGCCAAGTGTCTCCAGCTAAGACGGATTACTGTGGCTGCCATCCTTCAACAGAAGTGTAGTCATCTCCACAGTCAAGTCGGGCCCATCTCAGCAAAACAAACATGGAATTTCATGGGACGTAAGGTTCCTTCCCATGTCACAGAATGTCAGCTTTTGCAAAATTGAATTAATAGAAATGTAGGCATCGGGCAACAATGAACTGCACACAGTAAGAATTTCTTATTTTCAGGGAGGTTTGTGACTGTCCACAAAAAAACTATTTAAGTAAGATTTGGCTGTCATAACAGTCAGTTGTTTTCCGTTTCAGTCGTTTTCAGGAAAATGCATTTTTATGCAAACAATCAACAATGAAAATAGAGGGCAAACTGAAGAAAGTGTATAAAAACTAATTTTAGTAAGTACACTTACTGAATTTGGAGAACTCTGCATAATTATTATTTTTATTTATTTATTTATTGCTATTTGTGGGAATGTGTTTATAAAAATTATTTCCATTTAATTGGTACTTGGTACTTGCAAAATAGCAAACGTATGGTTTTCAGACTTTCAATAAAAAGAAGCAAGTTCAACACAATACAAATGTTTAAACAAAGACCACAGGTATAATATTTAAATTAAATAGCCTCGATTTTCAGTCAGATCTTCCAAACATGGTACCTTCTCTAGTATACAAACACACTCACATTATTAGTAACACTCACACACATACACACACTCACATTACTAGTAACACTTACACACATACACACACTCACATTACTAGTAACACTCACACACATACACTCACATTACTAGTAACACTCACACACATACACACACTCACATTACTAGTAACACTTACACACATACACACACTCACATTACTAGTAACACTCACACACATACACTCACATTACTAGTAACACTTACACACATACACACACTCACATTACTAGTAACACTCACACACATACACTCACATTACTAGTAACACTCACACACATACACATACGCACACTCACATTACTAGTAACACTTACAGACATACACACACTCACATTACTAGTAACACTTACACACATACGCACACTCACATTACTAGTAACACTCACACACATACGCATACGCACACTCACATTACTAGTAACACTCACACATATACACACATTCGCACACTCACATTACTAGTAACACTCACACATATACACACACTCACATTACTAGTAACACTCACACATATACACACTCTCACATTACTAGTAACACTCACACATATACACACTCTCACATTACTAGTAACACTCACACATATACACACTCTCACATTACTAGTAACACTCACACATATACACACTCTCACATTACAAGTAACACTCACACATATACACACTCTCACATTACTAGTAACACTCACTCACACACATACGCATACGCACACTCACATTACTAGTAACACTCTCACATTACTAGTAGCACTCACACATATACACACTCTCACATTACTAGTAACAATCACACACATACACTCACATTACTAGTAACACTCACACATATACACACTCTCACATTACTAGTAACACTCACTCACACACACATTCGCACTCTCACATTACTAGTAGCACTCACTCACACACACATTCGCACACTCACATTACTAGTAACACTCACTCACACACACATACGCACACTCACATTACTAGTAGCACTTACAGACACACACACATACGCACACTCACATTACTAGTAACACTCACACACACACACATACACACACTCACATTACTGTTGGGTGACTTAATGCCACTCTTGGCTCAAACGCTGAAGCAGCTCGGCTTTGGTTGATGGCGTGTGACCATCCAGCTTCCTCTTGAACACATTCCAGTTTAGTTCTGAGATTCACAATCTTGATGTTGTGGCCCTACATACACACTATGCACTATACACACACACTCTTGTTTTGTTTACAGGAAACTTGCAACTCCTTACACTAAGGATTTGAAGATTCTGCTCCCCATTCATATTCTTATTGTACTACATTCTATGCTGATATTCTAATTGTGTAGAATGGAGTATTGTCTAATAACCATTGCCCAAAAAACAACAAAAACAGCAAAATAGAATCCTTACAGTTGAAGAACAAAACATAGGAACAAGGATCCTAACCCTCACCCTCAGCCAAATGCTTCCTTACAAGATAGTGTTGATTCATGAGTCTGCAAAAGCCAATCTGCCCGATTCCAGCATTCAAGTTACCTCAGAACCTCCATCCATCAAATGGCCCAATGTGAGTGAGATACTGTGTCTTGTAAGGCCCAGTGTGTGTGAAACAGTGTCTTGTAGGGCCCGGTGTGTGAGACAGTGGCTTGTAGGGCCCAGAATGTGTGAGACAGTGTCTTTTAGGGCCCATAGTGTGTGAGACAGTGTCTTTTAGGGCCCATAGTGTGTGAGACAGTGTCTTGTAGGGCCCGGTGTGTGAGACAGTGGCTTGTAGGGCCCAGTGTGTGTGAAACAGTGTGTCTTGTAGGGCCCAGTGTGTGTGAAACAGTGTGTCTTGTAGGGCCCAGTGTGTGTGAAACAGTGTGTCTTGTAGGGCCCGGTGTGAGAGACAGTGGCTTGTAGGGCCCGGTGTGTGTGAAACAGTGTGTCTTGTAGGGCCCAGTGTGTGTGAAACAGTGTGTCTTGTAGGGCCCAGTGTGAGAGACAGTGGCTTGTAGGGCCCGGTGTGTGTGAAACAGTGGCTTGTAGGGCCCTGGAGGTCTAACTATTAGATGACGAGGTATTGGGCAAAGCCAAACGTTGGTTTCATCTCATCAGAGAAGATGACCTCACTCCAGTCTTCTATGGCCCATTGTTTATGGTTCTTTTTTCCACAAACCTCAGCCTGGCTCTTGTTTGGTTTGCACTGATGAAGGTCTGTTTTCTAGCTTTTCTAGCACGGTTTCACCATCTGCCTCCCTGAGCCTCTGTGTCTTGCACCGTCTCTTCACTGTCAAATTCACTCCAGCTGCTGCATGCCCTTTTCCTTTGCGTAGGTCACTTGATGTCACTTTGTGGTTGTTGAGTCAGTGACATTCAAAAGACTTGGTGGTCCTGCTGATCAGGGGCGGAGTGTCTCTGTTGTTGTCCCTGTGTTTGTTGTCAGCAGTGTCTGCTGCTTGACCTTGTTGGCATGAGCAGCTACCTTGGACATCGTATGGAAACAATGAAGGCTGGACGGATGGATGAATGGATGCAACCGCAATGCTTACGCTATCCCTCAGACAGACCTTAAAGCCCTTCTGTTCCCCCAATGCTTACGCTATCCCTCAGCCAGACCTTAAAGCCCTTCTGTTCCCCCAATGCTTACGCTACCCCTCAGACAGACCTTAAAGCCCTTCTGTTCCCCACAAGTTCTTCTTTCTAACTCTGCCACGCTAAGTAGCTAATTGTTTTTTGAATTCAGTTACTTTTGAGGGACTTCAAGCTCTTTCGCCATTCATTGCCCCAATTGCAACAGGATCATGGAGATAATAACAGTGGCTTCTCCCTTGTTAATAAGATTTGGTTCAGGTGATAATTTATTCCTTAAGTCATTAAGTAGAGGGAAGCAGGCTTGTACTGCAATGGTGCTGTTCACATATACAGTGACTTAAGGGAAAACAATGGACTGGTCCTCCTAATTGTTCCCCCTGACCTGTATATAAATTAGTGCAGAATGGTCAATCATTGCAGCACACAGCCCTAATTTTTCCTCTCCGAGCAAAGCCTCAAAGCTCGCTGACACACATATGGAATACCAGCAAAACTTTCTGACAGTCAGGCAGTGCACTTTGAGTGTCCTGGAGTTGACCCGTTATCCATTACCTGATGGCAGGCCCGGCGCTGTCACATAATCTAGGGTGGGTGTTCCACACCTGTGTGGGAACAGAAATCCCCCGGGACGCACGGAGAGCGCTTTGGGTGTCAAGTGCTAAACTGTATACGTCCTTGGTTAGATGTGGCCTAGTTACAGCTCAAGATGGAGTTTGGGTGGGATTAGCGAAGTAGTGTAGAGCTGTGTGGGGAAGAAAACCCAGGCGGGCAAAGGAGACTTGGAGTACACAGATGTAAACAAGCTAACCAAGAATTTGCAAAAGGTTTGCAAAGACTGGCAAAATAGCAGCAACCAAAATCGAAGAGGGAAATTGGGCATAAATAATCAAATGGAAGCAATGT
>CM050205.1:3567500-3590000 GCA_027475355.1 Coilia nasus
AAAATAGATTTGGGGTTTTAGCCATATTGTGTCTCAGTCGAAAGTAAAACGTGTGCTTTTCTGTCAAAAAAATAAAATGGGTCAGTTCATTATTCGGCATAGTTTTTAACATCACCTGGCAGCTCGCAAGGCATTCATTTACTGAGCATATGTAAGCATCTACGCCAGAATAATTGTGATAATTATACAGTACGGCAGCGCGGTGCAGGGTGTTTCTGTTTCCACAAGGAAAGGATGCCGTCCTGCTTTCTTGTTTGCATTTATTGCACATAAAATACTCCTTGCAGGCGATATGACTTAAAATAAATAAATAAATGAATAAATATAAATAAAAAAAGAAAAAGACAAAGGGAGCAGGTGAATCTGGAACACACCCAGATCCTGACTTAGACGGTAAGTTACAGGAAACCACGGTAGCAGTGTCCATCACACTCCACTCCGTGTACAGTACGGCGAAGCCGAGCACAGACCTGAGCGTGCGTGAAACATCCAGCTATGCGAAGATGAGGGGGAACCCTGAATTCTCCCTTTGCTTGTAACCATAGCTGAGATACTCCGTGCAACAACAAAGTCCGCAGACAAAGGAGGCTCCTTCCCCTCCGTCAAGATAACTTTTGAGTGCTTTTGTAAAGCCACTGGCTATTGTGTGCCTGCAGTCGGCTCTGTCTTTTGCGTCCCTCTGTAACACAAAGGAGGGGGGTGGTGTAAGGAGCGATGGTATACATGCTTTCACATACTTGCATTACCGCCAGGAGATGATGGAAACTTACAACAAAAGGGGAGCTGAAAATGGCATCTTTGTGATGTCCGTCATGATTTTTTAAACAAAAGCAGCAAACGAGGACACTTTTTTCCCCCTCCCGCTCTCAGTCCCCTACCTACACCCCCCACCCCCCCACCACCCCACCACCATACACTATACTTGCCTTGGTTGGGATCCTGTCACACTACAAAATACTGGACAGCAGTGAAACTGCTCGGCTTTTGAGAGCCTCTGTTCTAAATCAGGTCTCTGGAACGCCAGCACGACGTAAAGCATCTAACATAAAGTAGCTGTATGTCCTGCATGTGTGCTGTTAAATATAAATTCTCCATATTTATTTTTATGTATTGGGAAATATTTTATGCTAATGCTCTATGATGTGATTGCCCAATTTTTTCCATTTTAAGAAAAAATGCAATGTTTGAAACTCTAAATTAACCACTGAGGTGAAGTCTATCTGGCAGTCTATCTTTACATCAAAACCTTGACATTAACCTGACCTTTAAACCCTGACCCAGACTCGGCTAGATCAACAGGAACACAGAGCCAGTGGGCAGTGAGCGCGTATTGTTCATTTCATGTCCTAAACTACCAGGCATGTTTGAAAACATTTTATTTTACCAATTATACAATTGACTGCAAACTTATTCTATTTTTTAATTGCCTGTCAAACTAGGCTGGCTGTCATTCAACTACACTACAATCACCTTTTTCAAATCAGACAATATAGACCCACAGCTTGTCTTCACATGTATTATGTCCAGTTGTCTACCTATAGATTGTCGATTGCTTATGACGATATAATCCACAGATTAGATCAGAGTAATTAAACTGCAGAGCACGGCTGAAGCCAAACCCTGAAGAAATAAGCTATTTCTCTGTCACTGCCAGGGATCCACTCTACAGTGTGGCGGGGATTGGATTGGATTTTTCCCTGTGTATTTTGCAGACAAGGTTGGCACAGTCGCCATTAAGCTTCTCCCGGAGTGTGTCAGACAAGTGTGACTGGGCTCAGTCACAGATAGCGCACCGACGCTAGTAGCCAGCGAGCGAGCGAGCGAGCGAGCAAGGGAGCAGCCGGGCCCTGGTCCAGTCACTGTCACACGTATCCCACAATCCCACAGTCTAACGGGGCTCTCTCTGAGATAGGCCTCACAGACTCAGTGACACACTAGGCAGGGCTGGGGTCTAGCCTTATGTGGCTGGCTTCGCTATATCGCACCATGTCCTTACTACTGTACATGTGACATGAGCTAGTGTCAGCATCAAAACGAGTTGCTTTGCTTTTTAGTTTGTATTGCAATGTCAAAACTGTCTGCGAATGACACCATTTTGACTAGAACCTCTGACGTATACAATGTTTATAGTTTTGTTCTGATCGCTCACGTGAACAAGATTCTATAGAGAGTAATTTGATTGAAATAGTTAAGTAAAATGAATAGACATTGGTATGACACAAGCGTACATCACCTCACGAAAGAACACATGTAACATATTCAGCGTAGGCAGACAGTATCTGATGCAACACTGTCAGATACTGGCTTGCAGCTGGCACTGAAATATGACATGGCCTAGTGACTAGCTGGGCACTCTCTGTGGATAACACAATGACTCTGGTCTAGTCTGTTGTCCTCGGGCATGTCCAGGGACTGTCACATGTGTCCTACCGTCAAACTGGACTCGCTTTTCACTTTACAACGGAAGCAATTCTGATAGTGTAATGACAGGGATTTCGTTCGCCAGTACAGTAGTCCCTCGTTATTCGCGGGAGTTACGTTCTAAAAAAAACCCGCAATAGGCAAAATCTGCGAAGTAGTCACCTTTATTTTTTACAATTATTATAGATGCTTTAAAGCTGTAAAACCCCTCACTACACACTTTCTACACTTTTCTCAGACAGGCATTAACCTTTTCTCACATTTGTCTTTCTTCTACTCTTGAAGTTGAAACCTTTGTAGAAAAGTAAGTGCGGTAATATGGAATGAAACAATGTGCTGTAAAAAAACTGCACAATTTTTTTTTTTTTTTTTCGCAAAACTGCAAGGCCGCGAAAGGTAAACTGCGTTATAGTGAGGGACCACTGTATTCAGTGTTGAGCAACTGTCACACGTCACCCACTCACTAAGTAGGTTTGCTCTGAAATAGAGGGACAGCTCTGGTAACGACTGAACCAGGTCTAGTGACTGTCACACATGCAATATATGGATGCTATGTCACTATGCACGCTAAAGAAGAGTTCTTCAGAACAATATTATAATTTATAACTATACTGAAAGATATAAATATTGATTCAAATGCAGTAATAATTCAATAATACAAATAGTAAATGTATTAAAATAGTGTGTCTGCTGTACCTGAGTCCAAAACAGCAACATTGCCTAAATTTGTCTGGAAAGGAGAAGCAACAAAATTAATTTCTCAGCACCCTACACTAAAAAAAACAGCTTTAATTGCTTTTTCCAAATGAATGCAAAGAGGACGGACCTGAGTGGTGGAAAAATAAGAGAACAAGTTGGAGTGGGAGTGAGGTTGGTGTGTGTAGTGGTAAAAATGTTGAGTGGGTACACACAGGTCGACGCAAACCCTGCTCCCTTTCACACACCCCGTCCCCTTACACCAGGTGTTTCTCTCCTCCACACACAAGCTTGCCCAGGTATGCCTAAAACACACATGAACACACACACTAAAACACACCTTGCCAGTCCGGGCAAGCTAAATGCTCATTGTCTCTGTCTCCTTGTTAATTAGCGAAACTTACATATTCTGTTCTACTCGATCCAAACCAACATATTCTTCTCTCTGTCTTTCTTCTCTGTTTGTTTTTGTTCGTCTGTTTCTCTCTCTATATCTCGCTGTGTGACTATCTTTTCTTGCTGTGCGGCTGCCTCTCTTTTTAAATCAGCATTTTTGTCAGCATTCTGTGTTACTCTGATATCCCAATGACACACTGCTATAAACGCCTGTTTGTAAGTTATTATAAATTATTTTTGCCCTATGATTTATTTTAATCTGTTTTACGAACTGAAATGACAACTCGTTGTGTTGTTAAGACATATCACAGATACAATTTTAAACTGTTATTCACATATTTGGAGAATAAAGTGAAAGGAATATTCTTTCAGCAGGGCACCCACAATTGCTATGCACACATGTAGATTGCAGCGATATAATAAATGTGTATGGCAGGCTCCCACTCACCAAATCGGCATTATACAAGCAGGGCGGTTTATTTTGTGAAAGACTAGATAACTCTCTCTCCCTCTTACTCTCTCTCTCTTTCTCTCTCTCCCTCTCCCTCTCTCTTTCACTCTCTCTCTCTGTCTTTTTTCTTTCTCTCTCAGTTTCCTTCTCGCTCACTGACACAAATCAGGACGCTTAGAATAAACTGCATAACTTATCAGCTCCTTGGAAAGCAGGAAGGGAGAAGCAAAAAAGGAGAAAGAGAGAGAGAGAGAGAGAGAGAGAGAGAGAGAGAGAGAGAGAGAGAGAGAGAGAGAGGGAGAGAGAGAGAGAGACTTCTATCACTTAATGAAAAATAGCTTCCCTTTTGGACAGAACTTCATAGGGCTGCAATCAAGCCGTGGCCTCCTCGTCTTGACGTGCAATCTAGGCAAATCAAGTCAGCATCTATTAATAATATTTCCCTGGCTGCTTTCATTCCTCCGCGTGTCCTACGACTGTCAGGGGCTGTGATGGAGCGCTGCCTTTATCTGCGGGCCCGGCCGCTCTGTCACAGTGATAAACAATTCTAACAAGAATCAGAATAAAGATCTTCCCAGTAGACTGCAGGAGATAGAGCCTCTTTTTTCTCATTTTCTAGACGGCAAAATTTAATCTAGTGCCTGGGCCCCCTCTTTCTCTCTCTCTCTTCCCCCTCTCTCTCTCTCTCTCTCTCTCTCTCTCTTCCCCCTCTCTCTCTCTCCCCCTCATTCTCTCTCCACCCCCCTTCTTTTCTCTCTTCTTCCCTCTTCCTTTTTTTTCTCTTTTCCAAGCGTCACATTCAAAGAGATGCAAATTTATCAGAGCTGGGACCTGATGGAGTCGCTGCGCAGCGTGAATGTCAAAGACACGGCTTTAACCCCCCCCCCCCCATCCATCCATCCACGGCTTTAGAGCCTGCTACACCTCCACATTCACAACCCCCCCCATCCATGGCTTTAGAGCCTGCTACACCTCCACAACCCCCCCCCATCCACGGCTTTAGAGCCTGCTACACCTCCACAACCCCCCCCATCCATGGCTTTAGAGCCTGCTACACCTCCACATCCACAACCCCCGCATCCATGGCTTTAGAGCCTGCTACACCTCCACAACCCCCATCTCACCCCCTCCTCACCTCGCCCCACACAGTTCCCCACCCACCCCCATCCACAACCCAAACGCCCCCTCGCCCCCCCAGCCCAGCAGCTTAATGAGCTCAGGCCTGGCTGAGCCCAGGCCAACTGACCCCTCCATGTCCAGACAACTGCCCCCACAACCCCACAACTACCCCTGACACCTACCCCTGACACCGTGTGTAGCGTGTTCCTCTCGGTGCTGGAGATGAAACACTCATAGCGATGCTCTGCTACATGACAACAGCTCACAGTAACCTTCTCTTTATCTTTCCTGAGTTGCATCAGCTGTGTGTTTGAGTCAGGAGTGGTGTTGCGTTAATGCTGATTGCGTTAATGCTGATTGAGTTAATGCTGATGGTTTTCTCATAGAGTCTGTCATGTAATGTAACCTAATGGTGTTGCTGTCATAGTCAGACGAAAAATTACATATTTGCTAAAACAAAATAATAAATATCACTGACACAACCTACACTTAAATAGCTGTGAGAACAGACACATTGTCATAGAGGAAACATTTATTTTATTTTGTTTCACCACATTTGATTAAAACTCAAAACTCAAATGGTTGTGGAAGCCCAAACCTTACATATCTATTCGCATGACCCCTACTCTGGGTCACCATGACTACATTATGGAGTCCTTAACAATCCAGCAAAGAGAATCAATTATGCAATGCAATTTGAATGAATAGTTTATGACGGGGGAAACGGCTGGGCTTGAAAAACTTTCACTGTTAGACTCCTGATGGTATTATAGCCAGGAGTCTCCCAAAAGAGAGATATTCTAAGCTTGGGATTTCAGCGGAGGGAGAGTGAATTTGGGAAAAAAGATTGTGTGAGGTGAGATAACTAGAAATGAAAACTGTAAGTTTCTCCCCTACTCCAGCTGTGCCCAGTGAATGCACTAGATAATGCTGGATTGGAATATGGTTGCATTCGGCCCAGAACAAGTAGGGTTTCATCAACAGACACAGACAAGGTAGCAACAATAGTTAAACTAGGAAATACATATTTGAAATAATATTTAAACAATCCTCAATGGAAATGAATGAAAAGGTGGGGCAGGAGAGATGTATAGAGCAGGTATGCTTGAGCAGAGATGTGTAGGGAGGTGGGGGTGGATAGGTGGAGTTTGGTGATCAGTCTTCTGTCAGGGTGTCCATCATAATTAAGAGAGACGTACAAGGGAAGCGCTTTGTTCTCTCTCTATTTCATGGACAGAAAAAAGAAGTTCACTTACAATACAGATGCTGTGATTTTTCCATTAAAATACCATGCACATGCAATTTTTTTCCCATGCGTTGAGCTTTCAACCATAAATGTATATGCAGACTGCATTACAATCAACTGTCATAAAAAATCTGAAAGACTGATTGCATGTATTTGTTTTTGTATCTACAAGCATGTAGCTGCTCTTGTAAACACAATACTCTCCTACATGGAATATTCATCTCCCCCACCACACAGAACGACAGACAGACAGACAGACAGACAGACAGACAAATGCAAATACATGCAATACATGCAACAATTTTTTTTTTTAAATAAAATAAAAATTTACGTTTTTCAAATCAGATTATTCTATGTCTGTCCATTTAAATGTCATATAAACTCACAAATGCACTGAATTTATATGTCATCTTTTAATTGGAATAAATAGAATATATATATATATATAAGTAAGATAATAAAACTGCACTGACTTTGTTGTTCAAACCTGCTTGAATTTGAAACCACTGTGTATTGCCCTCTGCCCCTTTGTGGATGCTGAAGGTCACCCCAAGGTCCTGTGACCCTGTAGTAGCTTTCTGGGGAAAGCATTCAGAGCCGTTTGGGGGAAGACCCTTGATGCTTTTTGGTGAAAGCTTTCCTGCTCCACAGTAACAGTGGCTGGATGGATCTGCATAAGTGGGTATAAGCCAAGATTGATAATGTGGGTGTGTGCTGGTGTCAGTGGTAAGCTGGGGGTGGGCATCGGCAGCATGGCTTCGGCGGTGTGAGTGGTGGGGGCTGGACGGCGCTGCGGAGGGGTGGGGGTGGAGTTCGGTGGGTGGTTGGCAGGGCGGGTGGGGTGTACAGGTTGGTGCGGAGGGGTGGGGGGCGTAGGCATGGGTGGTTACTGAGATGGGTGGGTGTTTGGGGGGGCAGAGGGTTGTGTGGGTTGGTGCGGAGAGATGGGGGGGCGTAGGGGTGGGTGGTTACTGAGCTGGGTGGGTGGTTGGCAGGGCCGGGTGGGGTGCAGGTGTTGGTGTTGGTGTGGAGGGATGGAGGGGCATTGGTATGGGGTGGCGGAGGGATGAGGTGGCGGAGGGATGGGGTGGCGGGGGGATGGGTGGTTACTGAGCTGGGTGAGGGTTTGGCAGGGCCGGGTGGGTGTGTAGTGATGGGGTGGCGGGGGGATGGGGTGGTGGGGGGATGGGTGGTTACTGAGCTGGGTGAGGTTTTCTCAGGGCCGGGTGGGTGTGTAGTGATGGGGTGGCGGGGGGATGGGGTGGCGGAGTGATGGGGTGGCGGAGTGATGGGTGGTTACTGAGCTGAGTGAGGGGTTGGGGGGGCAAGTAGGAGGTTGGGGGGCGGGCGGTTAGTCAGTGCATCAGACAGGTGAGGGATGACACCTGGGAGAGGAGCGGTAAATAAAGGTAACAGTGAGTGATTCACCGAAGAGTGTGTGTGTGTGTGTGTGTGTGTGTACGTGTGTGTGTGTGTGTAGGAGAAAGGAGGGTCGCAAAGAGAAGAAAGATGTGTGTGATTGGAGGTTCTCTAGTGGGGTGGTTCCACTCACACACACCCTTCAGCTCAAAAGCTCAGTTTGACAGCTTCACACACCCTGCATCAGAAGACCTGGGTGTCCCATCTCATGCACACACACACACACACACACAGTCCTTCACCCACACTCACTCACACACACACACACACACACACACACACACGCATAGACGGATGCACACACACAGTCCCTCACACACACTCTCACACACACACTTGCAGTAATGCATTGATACTCTTTCTCTCACACTTGCCCACACACACACTCGCTCTCTGTCACACACACCCACACACACACACATGGCTCTCCTGCCTTATGCATTTTTAATTGTGCATGAGACCAGAGCGAGAGCGAGCGAGGGAGTGTGTGTGTGTGTGTGATGGGGAGATGGAGGACAGAGATTGAGGAGCACACACACGGAGGACAGAGATTGAGCAGCAGACACACACACACAAACCCACACACACACACACACACGGAGGACAGAGATTGAGCAGCAGACACACGCACACAAACACACACACACACACACACACACACACACACACGGAGGACAGAGACGGAGAAGCACACACATACACACACACACACACACACACACGGAGGACAGAGATTGAGCAGCAGACACACACACACAAACCCACACACACACACACACACACACACGGAGGACAGAGACGGAGAAGCACACACATACACACACACACACACACACACACACACACAGAGGACAGAGACGGAGAAGCGCACACACACACACACACACACACACACACGGAGGACAGAGACGGAGAAGCACACACACACACACACACACACACACACACACACACACACACACACACACACACACACACACACATACACACACACACACACACAGAGGACAGAGACGGAGAAGCGCACACACACAGACACACAGACACACGGAGGACAGAGACGGAGAAGCAGGGTTGTGCATCACTCGTTTCCCCAGCCGATGCCTCTGGAGGCAGGGCCCCTTAGACATGCACGCCCCCTGGGCCAATGAAGTTAGCAATATTATGGGGGGGAGGGAGTGGGGGAGGGAAGGGAGGGGGGTGGGATATGGGGGTGGCTTCACATCCGAGCCAAGGCGTACTATGCAGATGAGATGACTAACACGCCCCCCATCGCCCCCCCCATCGCCCCCCCCCATCGCCCCCCCCATCGCCCCCCCATCGCCACCCATCACCACCCCGCCCCCCCCCCCCCCCCCCCCCCCGCCCCCAAGTCCCTCTGTGTCAGAGGCCCAGCTGAGTGACATACAATACCGCTTCTTATCACAGGTCTTAATAACACAGCCAAAAGTGCACCTCAGATGGGCAGAAACCCTACACATACACACAGGCACACACACACACACAGGGACACTCACAGTAAAGCACACACACACGCACGCACACACACACACACACACACACACACACACACACACACACACACACACACACACACACACAGGGACACTCACAGTAAAGCATACACATACACACACGGGCACACTCACACACACACACACATACACACACACACACACACACACACACAGGGACACTCACAGTAAAGCATACACATACACACGGGCACACACACACACACTGCCAGCGAGCCAGATCTCATTCCAGAAATCATATTGTGGTGTGTTGTTGTACTGAACAAAATGTCCAGGACAGGGAGAAGCCACTCCGCTCTCGAAGGGAACATGAAGGGAAGCTTTTCCCGGGCATTTATTATCAATTATTCTGATGCAGGTGCTCATGACTGATTAAAGCCATCTTTCCAATGTCACCGCACCGCAAACATGCTCCAAGGACAGCCCTATCTCTCATCAGTAATACTCCACTGTGTGTTTAGACTTCAGAATTTAACTGGACGGAACCCATTTTACAGTCAGTGCCACATTGAACCCATCAAGCAGAATATAACCCCCTGTCATTTAAAAGCTGTAAGGAGAGGAGCCATGACACTGCGACCAGCTACAGCAGCAATACACTACAGCTCCTGGGGGAAAATTGCATGTGCCAAAGATTGTACGCCTTTTTAAAAAGCAATATATATTTCTCACTGTCGTAACCACGGAGATGCTAAATGTCCATGGCACGTGCCATGTCAAATTGTGAGGACAAAAGTCTCGGAGAAGTGCCCTGTTCCATGCATATTAAAGACACTTGTCATGCGGACGTCACGCACCGCACAGGCACAATGGCTAAGAAGCAGTGTCCCTCGGGGCCTGCATTTATTGTCATCAGAAAGGCAAAATTATAACCATAAAAATGTCCAATTTGGGGGTAAATGCTTGGTTTTAGTATGTTTTGCATAAAAGCCAGAGCATTTCAATTGCCTGTACCAGACAGAAAAAAGGAAATTGCCAATCTAGCTTGAAGCAGAAATGACACTAACACTCTCACAAAAGAAAATATAAGAACATTACTGCACAGAAAAAGAAGCATTCTTGGCGACGGAGAGCTCAGTTCAAAATACAGATAAAATACATAGAAAATGAACACCTGCTCTGGACTACAGACTGTACATGACATGCTTTTGACTGTGATTTGTGGCTCAGCCATTTGAATTGGACTGCTTGCCAAAGAACAGGAAAGGAATGACACAGAAACTTCAAAACTCTGACTCCATTCCATCAAAGAAAGTAACACACACGTCTCCCAAACTTTTTGGCTGGCTCAGGTACAAAATTCTACCAACTCCAGGCAGAAGTGCGTGTGTGTGTGTGTGTGCACGCAAAGATCATGGAAATGTGTGTTATGTGTTGATGCAGTAAAGGATTTAAGGGGCGATAAGACCCAGAAAGCCAGCAGAGCCACGCCACTAAGAGGTAAACAAGGGTGTGTGTACCCCCCAAATCCACCTACGAAATGGCCTGTGAGGGTAAACAATTGCCCAAATATGCTTTCATAAATCCCCACTAAACTGCAGTGGCTCAGCTTAGCTGCGGGGTTTAAGTGATCCCTGGATCGCAGATTGGAGAGTTGAATATCACTACCTGCCATGGTAATTCGGATGCAAATGCGGAAAGTCTCCTGAATAAATGCACTGGATGGGAGCACGAGGCCTAGGCCAGAGTGCTATTTATGCATTTTCACAAAGGGCTGTTAAAAAAAGGAAAACAAATCACTACTTTTTTTTTTGGCTTGTTTTTCTCTTCGGGTTTGCTCTGTTTCCCTGTATCATGCACAGTATAAGCTTCTCTCTCTCTCTCTGTCTCTCTCTCTCTCTCTCTGACTCTCACTCTCTCCACTCAAGGACCTAATATGCATAAGTCTGTAAAAACACAAAGTAAAGCATTAAAGTAAAGTAAAATATACTGCGATGTTTGATACTTGATAGTCGTCCCTAAGTCCTAATACCCTCTCTGACTTCACTAAATCCTTCCAATCCTCTTGGTCGTAACCCGAAGAGACTCCTTTGAGTAGGTCGCCATCATGTTCCACAAAGATGGAAACGAAAGGAGATGCCGCCTTCTCTGTGGGACTGAGAACAGTCCAGAAGATGAGACAAATGACTGTGCTGAAGGGGGCCATATGGTTAAAAACAGTTTAAATCAGATCCAGCCTCTGTGCTCTGTCTGGGTGGTCTCCATCAATCTCTTTTTTCTTCTTCACCAAACTGATGAGTTACCCAAACTTTAAATCAGTCTGAAGGAGTAGATCCATCT
This sequence comes from Coilia nasus, assembly GCA_027475355.1. Classification (NCBI taxonomy): domain Eukaryota; kingdom Metazoa; phylum Chordata; class Actinopteri; order Clupeiformes; family Engraulidae; genus Coilia; species Coilia nasus. The sequence goes on from CM050205.1 coordinate 3,579,064, forward strand.
GAATACAGCCGTGATTTGTGAAGGTCTTGCCTCAGATGATTGTTTTCCAATACGCTTGTGTTGTTCCTATTGATTGTTGTAAGTGATAGGTTTGTGCATGATATACGTTTCTAGACAGCGCTGTTGTCTGTGTGTGGTGATCTGTGGCTATCTGGATGCTTTCTGAGTCATGAGAAAATCTTGAGCATCTATCAGAAGGGCCTTTCATGAGGACTCAGTGTGGACATGATGAAAGCAGAGCAAAACAGCATAGACTGCTGAGTGTGTGTGTGTGTGTGTGTGTGTGTGTGTGTGTGTGTGTGTGTGTGCGTGTGTGTGTGTGTGTGTCGTTGTGTTTGTGTTTGTGTCGGCGTATGTGTGTGTGTGTGTGTCGGTGTGTGTGTGTGTGTCAGCGTGCATGTGCGTGTGTTTGTTTGTGTGGGTGTGTGTGTGCATGTGTGTGTGTGTCAGCGTGCATGTGTGTGTGTGTGTGTGTGTGCGTGCCTGTGTGTGTGTGTGTATGTGTGTGTGTGTGTGTGTGTGTGTGTGTGTGTGTGTGTGTGTGTGTGTGTATGTGTGTGTGTGGTAAGCTGAAAACCACATTGAGGACTTAGATTTGAACTCTGCTGGCATAGTGCCACAAATCAGCACTGTTCATCTGGCAAGATTAAATTGCTGCTTAAAATGAGGAGCCAACTGTTTTGCTGTTGGTATGGCGTGCTCTAACTGCTGTTATGAAATAAAACCAAACACCAAAACAATTATTAAGGGCACTTTGATAATACCGTAGACAAACTCTGCTGTAAGCTCAGCTATAATCATCTTTTGATTTATAGGCTTCTTGGAAAAGCAAATCATTTTTTAGTAAACTTTAGTGAGACTTGCACCTGCTGGCTGGTTTGTAAGACAATGCAGTGACTGTAGCCCCAGTACCTGCCATGAGTGAACTTGTTAATGTCCGATACCTCACTCATCGTAAAAAACGGCCTTGGTTTGTATATCAAGTGCCACATCTCCTGTATACTGTAAGGTTTTCTACTTGCTGTGATTGCGTAAAAAGTGGCCTTGCTTTGTACTTCGAACATGTCACCTTCAAGTGTTACAGTGTGAATAGCCCCTTACCAACTAGGACCACAACTATTCTTACTCACACTCCTGTACCACACACTACCATCACCCTACACTACACACTAGCCTCACACTTTGCTACATAGTACCCTCACACTCCACAACACACTACCCTTACGTTACACTACACACTAGCCTCACACTTTGCTACATAGTACCCTCACAGTCCACAACACACTACCCTCACACTCCACAACACACTACCCTCACACTCCACAACACACTACCCTCACGTTACACTACACACTCCCCTCACACTTTATTACATAGTACTCTCACACTCCTACACTACACACTCCCGTCACCCTACACTACACACTAGCCTCACACTTTGCTACACACTCCCCTCACACTCCACAACACACTACCCTTACGTTACACTACACACTCCCCTCACACTTCATTACATAGTACCCTCACACTGCTATACTCCACATTTACCATCACGTTACACTACACACTCCCCTCACACTCCACAACACACTACCCTTACACTACACGTTACACTACACACTCCCCTCACACTTTATTACATAGTACTCTCACACTCCTACACTACACACTCCCGTCACCCTACACTACACACTCCCCTCACACTTTGCTACATAGTACCCTCACACTCCACAACACACTACCCTCACGTTACACTACACACTCCCCTCACACTCCACAACACACTACCCTTACACTACACGTTACACTACACACTCCCCTCACACTTTGCTACATAGTACCCTCACACTCCTGTTCTCCGCCCTGCACCCCTGTCTCTCTCCCCACTCTCCTATACACTGGTGGTCAGCAGTGGTCAACACATGTAAACCATTCAGTAAGAACAAACACAGAATATCGATGGCAAGCGTGCTCATAGCAGAGAAAAATGGCTTCTATTCGCCCAAGCTGGTGAAAGGCTACATCAGGAGTAATATCGCAGCAACTCTGTGATTACCAATGAGTTTACTGCAAACATATGAGCTTACAGCAAACATACCCCAAAGATGGTGTGCACAGCTACTTCAATGCTTCATAGCACTGGGCCTCCGAGCCGCCTGCTAATTTAACCGTTTGCGGGGCTCAGCCTTGGAAATACACTTAAAGTGTCTGGGTCCAATGATTTGATCACAAACTCATTTGTTCAGTGTTAATTGCAGGCTCACGCGATGGCACCTAATGCCTTTCAAATTAGCTCCTTAAATTTTCATTTCTACATTGGTGACTCGCGTAAGGCTGATGAAGGGAAAAAAACACACAAAAAAGAAATATATATATATATATATAATGATATCATATCATCTGTGCAGATGTGATACAGTGATAATTTTACCTATTATTAGTTGTGTCATGACCATAAAAGAGAAGTAACCCCCTGCAGTTCCTTCGCTCTCTGAGGCCATCTCCAGCCATTTTCAGCTATTGGTTATAATTGCCTTGACAAACCCCGGCTTCATCGCAATTAGCACCTGAATAGGCGCTGGTTGATTTAATAGAAGCTGTTAGTCCGGGAGCATAATTTAGGTAGAAAAAACGAAGTGATGGGTAAATGCAATTGAATTCCTAAGTGCCGTCGTCTTACTTTGTTTGCCAGTCATCTGCAGACTGGCGGTGGCTTTTTGGGCTCTGCGCTGTACCTTTTGGGTACCCTAATGGACCAAGCCCTGCCCCAGGCGCTCAATGCACCACTCACACACCCCATTGTTCCTCATCCTGTGGGGGGGGGGGGCAAGGGGGGCGACAGGATGGGGGGGGGGGGCGACAAGATGGGGGGGCGACAGGACGGGGGGTCTTTTTTGGAGTGCAGTACAGGGGGGTGAAAAGTGCAGAAAGTGGGCAAGTGAATTAAACAAAGAAATTAAAAAAGGAAGAGAGGGGGAAAAACACACTGACGTATGAATTCATGCATTTTATCGCTCTGACTTGTGTTTCCCACTCAGTCGGGGTAATGAGCTTTTGGCACATAAAGATACCTGAGCTAGAAAAAATGGCCTCACGTCTCCACACTTTTCTCTCTCCTTAATGTTCCTGTTTTTCTTCTTTTCTTTTCTTTGTCTTTCTTTTCTTTTCTCTTTTATTTACTAAATCTGAAGGAGCCCGTAGACATGACTGCCTCAGTGGCAGTGCGAATACTTAGCCATCGCTGTTGAGACCTGCCAGTCCTGTGGTTTCCTAATGAGTCTGGTCAATTAGCAAAGTAAATGTGTCCAAGCGAAAAACAAGACCCTGGCTGATGATGATCAGGTCGTCGAGGTAGATGATAAAGACGCCCTCATCTCATCATACTCAACAGCGATGCTTTACGGCGGTGTGTCTGTCCTGCTGTGGTGTTGTTGTTTAATGCAAGGAAAATGCGAGCGAAGACAGAGGCATCATTAAGATGACTTATGAACACACATCTTTTTTCCATCTACTGTTTTTTCTGAGAATTTAAGACCTTTTTGCAACTTTGTTCTCACTCACACACACACACACACACACACACACACACACACACACGCACACATACACACACATAGCCCACTTGACACAGTGCAATATAGCAGGAAATATAAAGATTACCCTCCAAAGCAGTGATGCTTCTATGCGCAGAAGATCATTTCCCACTCCATGTAAATGTAGAAGGTTGTTTCTCACTGAAACAAATCCAGCGGGTTCAAGTTAATACAGAGAGATGCAGATATGATCTCTCTTATCGGTTTGCTTTGTAGTGTGTGTGTCTGCATGTGTGTGTGCGCATTTGTGTGTGTGTGCAAACATTTCTGTTTGTCTTTGAACTTACAGATGAGTGTTGTGCTGCTGTGTGTGTGGAGAGTAGGGGGGAGTGGATGTGTGTGCATATACGCATGTGTCATAGGATATGTGTTACGGGTAAAGGTAACTGTGCATCTGCGGTATCTTATCTTTTGAAACATATCCCCCTTAAGGACCCCAGAATAGCTGCAAGAACTGAGAAGCTGAACTTCTGAGACGTGTAACAGGAATGCAGAAAAAACGGCCCAAACAATTACAATTATATTAATTACTATATATGCAGGCTAATGAAAGTACATACAAATGCATATTTATAATGTTTACGTAGATCTTTCATCAGCTGACGTCCTATTAATTGCTATTTAGTCTCTAAATTATTGAATAATTCATCAGCAAGTAATAAAAAGGATCCTGAAATTAAGTAAGCATTGCAATATGCAGGATTAATCTGGTGTTCATTAAAGACCTGCATTAAGGGTGGGACAAGAAGGCTTTCACCAGACAGAAACAAATGATTGCCTCATAACCCAACACATGCACTTAAGTTCAATAAGTATTCAGAACTACACATATGCATGTATTTGGTGTAATATAGCGCCTATATAATGTATATTCTGCACATAGTCCAATGTACTGTAACGTACACACTTTGGAGATAGGTAGTGAAACAGAAAGCCTATATCCAAAACACTGGCATATCTAAACATCAAAGTGTATATGTTTAGCAACACATAGACAGAATAGCTGGATATAAGCATAATACAGAAACATATTTTACTGTGGTGTCTATGGTGCTGTACTGAGCATTATGTGGACCTATAGGTTACAACATAACATATTCCTATTAAAATGTAATAGATTGAATGATAAATGAAAAAATCCTGTGATTAAATGCTACTAATTCTCAACCTTAACCTAATCAGTATGAGGTTACATTTGGTTCAATGCATTAATCGCTTAATCCATTAAGGGACAATCAATTCACTATAGTTCGTATTGGAAATGTATAGATATAAGTTTATTACATGGAAAGTAAGGCCTTCGCCTGTTTCCATTATCTTCTGTGTCCATCTCTAAGCAAAGTAAAGACACAAACTAAAAGCTGGATTCTGGAAGTCACTACAGACACAGACCTCTTTGGGGTTGTGTCTGAGATTAAACCACTCTAACCTAATTAGGATCTCCCTCAAACACATCTCAACAACATGATAAACAAGACCTCACATGAGTTCCACTCGTCTAACAGCATGGGGTTCAAATAAACCTCAGGGTCAGTTGCATTCATTCCCTGACTGAAGTCTGGGTCTGCCGTTTAATAATTCACATGCTCTGAGACCTCTGAGACCCGTCTCGATCCACAGATCTCCTGTGACAACATGTGCTAGATCTCTAAAAGCAGTGACTTCATTTGAGACACACTGAGATTATTTCTGTGGCCTAATGTATATAGACCTATAGTCTGGTGCTTTGATGATTGGCTTAACCCTTTAAGACGCACCCCCTATTTTAACTTTGTTGTTACCAGAATAGCAATGACCAAGTTATAATGTGTTACTAAAGACTTTCTGTAATGTCGTAGTAATGTTGTAATGTTGTAGTTAAGTTTTTTTCAGTCATAGCGAGTCGTAGTGCCGGCGATACGGTGACCGCTAGGAGGTCTGATTGGCATCATACAGAGGACAGAGGGTCAGGTCAGGTAGGGGACTCATTACAGTTCCAAGGTTCCTGTTCACTGACAGCACAAAACTTGTAGCTGTGTCCCTGCATTGCAGTACTAGAACTTGTTTATAGGGTAGTCTCAGACCTAACAATGTCTTTTTTCATGGGTGAAATGTTACACTATGAACCTATGTTACGAATAGGCCACGGAGTGACCTAACAGATTCTAAGGTGCTGAGAGAAAATTGGGCCTGATCAACAGCAGATCCAGTAGGTCAGCTTAGCCAAGGGCAGTTTTGCCAGGTCAAGGCCAGAACCACACGAGAATAAACAGCCCTAAAGAATTTAACAATGAAGTTTTTTTGGGCAGTACTTCCAAACACAGACTGTAGCTCAAAGTATTAAATAGATTAAAAAAAAAAAAAAGAAATGAAATTACACTCAAGAAAAACAGAACGAATGAAAAGAATTTAAGATTAAGATGAGCTGTGTTGCAGCGGTTTGCTTTATCATTCAGACGCTAAGTGTGTAAAGGCTGTGATGCGAAACATCTCCAGAGCTTTTTAGGAGGAACCTTCTGGGGTGGAGGACGACTGAGAATCAACAACCCCGGGGCAGTTTAAAATTAAACGCTGCATTACACCCTCTATTCTCAAATACACTCCGTTAAGCATAAACTTGGGTTTAACATTAAACGATGGGTATAATTACCATGAGAGTAGTGGTTAGCTATGGCTGATACTGAAGCAGTGAATTATAACGGACATGTTCATTTCCATTAGGTGAGGTCTGAGGTTACACTGCTGTGGCTGGCCCTTAGCTGCTCCCGACGCCCTCCATTGTGAGTCCTGCCAGCCCCCATCAGGGTTAACATGCTAATTCCACTTTATGAGGGCTGCTACGCTGACGCCCGCTCTCCAACACTTACATCTGTTCAACAGTTATTAGAGCGTTTTCGTCATAAAAAATTCAACACCCGCGAGTGTCGCATGAGCGAGACCTGCAAATTTATGCGGTGAATGGAATCGCTGATTTCTCCCAGGAACTGGAGAGGGGTAAAAACACTGATTTACTTAAACATTATCCAATTAAATTTGCTCAGCTGACACCCTTGCTGGGTTTAATCAGAGAACTGGAGGGAGAACGATTCCTCTCCTTTCTCTCTTTTGTCATCTTCCGCTTTTCTTCTTGATAATTAAGCTGATGAAGACGTTAGTTTGGATTTCAGGGCGGGAGGGGTGAAACATTATTCCTTACATACCGATAGTGTTCAGAAAGTACTCTTGCAATCTAAAGTTTAAGACATATACATTGAAACCTCCGAACAACACTTCTGCAAAAGACAGGGCGAAGAACAGGAAGGGAGGAGTGTATTTGGGAGGAGAGGGTGCATTTGTGAGGGGAGGGCTGTGTTTTAGGTGAGGGGTGTACCATTTTGGGAGGTGGGAGGGAATTTGTTTGGTTTTTCAGTTCAGATATGAACCACGTCACAGACTTAATGGTCTACCTAATGGTCTACCTTTAAGCTATGGTTCTGCATGGTCCACATCAGCGGTGGATTCACCATCATCAGAATCACCATCTGATCCAAGAACTAAACAGCAGGCAGACCCATATGACACGGACAGAGCACTGACGGGTGGAGGAGTAGCCCCCCCTCCGCTTACCTACCCAGTGGTGGTTGTCAGTCAGGCATGAAACACATGGATTCCCACCTAAACCCAAAAAATCTACGCCGCATATATACACTATTACTGTCAGCCGATGATCAGAAAGCACATTTTTGGCATAGCTTTCAGCTTTCTGAGACAGTCGGGCCATTTGGTTAAACACAAAATCAAACCACAAACTACAAAATAAAAAATAAATAAAATCAGCTCGGCCAATAGCAGGCACCTTCCTGGTAAAAGCAATCGCAATTCCCTGAGTCCCTGCCCTCTGTGGCTGGAATGTGCTGTGACAGGAGGGAGGATGACCCTGGGAATCACATTATGTATATTTCCGAGCTTTCCACACACACACACACACACACACACCCCACACACACCACCACACCCAACCCCCAGCATTTGTATATGTCTGAGCTTTCACACCCCCAGCCCAGCCCAGCACCACCCCACCACCACACCACCACACACACACACACACACACACCCAGCCCCCAGCATTTGCATGGAGCAGACAGTTAGAATAAGGCCATAAATCAGGCCAAACATATAAATGGATTTGCGGGAGATTGAGGCCCTCCGAGAGCCTGCCGAGTAAATACGTGCAGCCGACCCAGCGACCATCGGACGGAGAGAGAGGGAGAGAGAGAGATGGAGACAGAGAGAGAGAGACAGAGAGAGAGAGAGACAGAGAGAGAGTCTCACCTGTCATTAAGAGTCAGTGATTCTCTGGCCACTTGCACCTGTGTCCCTCTGAGATGGTCAGCCAGGATGCGCACTCCATATGGATGGCAATAAGAGGTCTGGACACCAGTATATGAGAAAACACATCCTGTCCACCATGTTGTACCATGTTGAGGCTGCTTTTGTTCAGTGTTTTGTTGAGCCTGTTATGTACATACAAATGTAGATTAAATAAACTCTGAGCCAATGCAATGTCTCAATGTCAATGCTACTTATCTAAAATGATGCAAAAACTTGACAGAGTATCTGCCAGATATAACAGCACTATGCACAAAAATAGACGAATCTGCTGTACATTACAATGAAATCTTTGAATTGAGAGATATGCATTCTAGTTTATATGTGATGTTATGACTAAATCACTGTAAGTCTATCCAAAACATAAGACACTGCAGACACACACTGAGACACACTGATACAAGCAACATCCCAGATTATAATTGAGTGTATCTGTAGTCTCTGCGCCAGGTTTGTGTTGCCATGACAGACCCAGCTTGTACTTTGAGCCACATTTCTCTCCAAACAAGGAGGCTGCTGTGCCGGAACCAAAACGGAAACAAATAAAAGGCTCTGCGAGGTGCAGTTGCTGTTGTCAGGCGCGGGCAGATTATCCAGTGCAGCAGATGGCCATCTTCCCACCGAGGCTAAAATAAAGGAGGAAAACGTTATTATACTCTGAACACTAAGTGACGAAAGAGTGTTGTGTCTTCAAGCACCCAACAGACACACTAAACCACTAGCACACATAAACAGAACAGACACAGAGGGAGGGAGAGAAAGAGAGAGAGAGCGCATGAATAACAGTAACACTGAGAGAGAGAAAAAGAGAGGCTGTCTCTGAGTTTAATGTAGTACAAGGGCATTTCGTGAGGATTCAATTCAGTGTACTTGAGCTGGCACGTCCTCGTCATAATCACTGTTTTTAGTGTCTGCTGATTTTGTGATGAGAATATAAGATAATAGCGTTTGGACTGATCCAAGTGAATATTTTCGGGGGCCAATTTAGGCACGACATAAACCAATCAGGAATCACTTACCAAATCAGCCACAGAGATGCGCAGAGAGTCAGAAAACCGTAGAAATGTAGAGGGTGCTGCCCAGAGAGGTAGGAAGGCATGTCAGGAGGGATAAACCGCCAGTAATTTCATCACCAACACCACTCAGTCAGGGCAGAATTGAGCTTTCTATTTGGGGCTGTTGCAGCAACAAAGTGTTTTGGGCAACGTGTGCAGTAGATGCTTGGATTGCAGCCAATGTATTTTACTCCACCCAATCCACTTCTGTGCACATTTCAGGCTCAGAGGAGGAAGGCAGTGAGCCACTTGAAATGTTTCTGATTGTGAGATGTTAACATATAAAAATGGGGAAATGTTTAGGAGATGCTTGTACACTCAGACTGTGGACATGATATTTATTTGCAGTACTTCACTTTTATCTAAGGACATTTAAAAAACAAAATACAATTTAATATGTCAGTGATTGTTTATAGGTTTTGTCAAAAAATAATATTTCTTAAGAGATCATATACATTAATAACAATATTAATATTAATAGACAATAATAATAAACATCATAGACAGTAACATGTTTTTATTGGTTAATACAAGCAATCATAAATCATATTACTTACATTTATGTCTCATTTGTCTGTGTGTGTGTGTGTGTGTGTGTGTGTGTGTGTGTGTGTGTGTGTGTGTGTGTGTGTGTGTGTGTGTGGAAGAGTTACTGACAGTTTTCGCATTAAATGAAATACAGATATCCAATGAAGGGACAGCACTTTTGCAGTGATGTAAATAAAAACATGTCAGTGCTGCCCACAACCCTTCTGCTGATGTATGATGCTGTACTTAGAGTCACACTGAATTAACAAATTAACGCTTTTACAGACCACTGAGGTCACAGCTAGTTTGTCTTAATGGCCATGGCCATTCCTGAGCACATCGGACATTTTACAGCATTTAATAGGCCACATATGTGTCAGCTTGATTGGCCATTGTGACATTGTTTTAGCGGAGAAACTTCTGAGACCAGACATGTCAGGCTCCTCTCAGCCTCTGTACGTGACAACCTGTCAAGACCGAGAGGAAGAACAGGGAGCACGAGGTCTTAATGCTGACAATTATTACGTTTGCATTATTAACGTACTTCAAGACGAAAATAAGTGGGGCGAATGCGAAGGGCGGAATCTTGGGTGCTTAAAGAAAAACACATAAAAAAGAAAACAAGCCAATAACAAATTACAGCCCGTCGAAGTAAAACAACGAGAATGTGAGAATGAGTTTCTTCCCTCAATGTATTCCTCCTCCTCCTGGCATGCTGCCCACTCTTAATTTCTTTTCTGGTGCAAAGCCATCTTTATGCTTGAGCTCATTGCATTAGACTGCACATGTGCATTCTCTTTCTCTCTCTCTCTCTCTCTCTCTCTCTCTGTCTCTCAGTCTCTCAGTCTCTCTCCCTCTCTCTGTCTCTCAGTCTCTCCCTCTCTCTCCCTCTCTCTCTCTGTCTCTCTCTCGGTCTCTCTCTCTCTCTCATCTCTCTCTCTCCTATCTCCCTCCCTCCAAGGACTCCTCAAACATAAAAAATGATTTATTTTACCTTTCAGATTGGAAATATGATATTTAATTACTGTTGGTAGGGAAACAGATTCAGCCCCATAGTGAGTTGTGGACAGTCCCCTTCTTGAGTGGAGTAAATATAATATCGTGCGAGGGTGTGGCATAAATCTCTGTGTAATGCTAAAGGCTGTACAATCATCTCAAAATGAAAATGCAAATGTATTTTTATTTTCCCCAACCAGGGACGGAGCGGTCATCCTGCTCTTGACACAGTCCGACTCTGGAATTAAACACTGTCCGCCTGACTGAAATAAAAAACACACACACACACAAAAATGCATTACATGCGTAAGCCCTAATTTGCATGTTTTCTGCGTAGCCTAAAGCCCCTATTGTGCTGACCTGCAGTGATATTGTGATGCTGCGTCCCGACTTAGCTGGCTCACTAACAGGAGTGTCA
>CM050205.1:3592500-3602500 GCA_027475355.1 Coilia nasus
TCCGCGTAACCCCTGCCAGCAGCCCATCTCCCTCTCTATGCATCAATGCAAATTATAACAATGGCCGGGGCTTTATGCCGGGGCTAAGCCTGCGCGACCTCCTGTGACAGGGAGCAGCGGAGACAAAGGGCCATTTCTCTCCCAATGCACACGGCCAATGTCAGAGCAGAGCACAGGGCTTTCTGCCTCTGCCTAAGAAATGAGATGGGGGAAGACGGGGTGGGGTGTGTGTGGGGTTGTGTGTGGGGGGTAAGGGTTGAAGACGGGTTGACTGGCTGGGCTACAGCCGCCCTGAATGCAATTTAAACCCCCAAATGCAAAATAAAAGCACATGTTCATGACACCGTGGTATTCAGACTGTTTTTCTCTTTTTTCCTTTCTTTAAATGTTGAGGAATACCATCTGAGATTGGAGCTGCTGAGGGTTGCTGAGATTTCACTACCTTTGTTGTGCTCGCAAGTGTTGCAATTTACATCACTGATATGCTTATGTGAACTGCTCCCGAAGTATGGAACCAAATGCATTCAAATGGATCCCAATAGTAATTTCTGCATATGAATGAGGATGCATAAAACATTTTCCACACGAACGATGCTCCCTCCTGCTTACGGCAACCAAACCTTACTCTTTTATGACCTTGTATGTACAGTATCTCATGTACACTCCATGAACTGCTGTCTATTTACCTATTTACTCGGCCGATCTAAAGACTTACAGTGCATCCTTAACGTGTCTTCCTCCCCAGTCCAAGGAATGCTGGGAAATACTCTCCGTGGGTTAATGACATGGGGTAATTCTTATGTAGCAGGAAAAAAAACATAGGTGTAAGTTGAATGATTCAGCAGATAGAGCTCTTTAAAGCTGTCTTATTCATATTATGGGGTCTGAGTATATCCCCATAGGTACGACAGTATAGTAACTACTTCCTAATAAGCATGTGTTTTGCATGTGTTAACTCTTACTTAACAATTTGTTCATCATTTTGTAACCATTGCTTTTACACTATTTCTCATCAGTAAATCATTTATAAACATACTGACACACATCTGTCTGGATGTCAGTTGACTATCTGTGTACGTCTGATTGTTTGTCTTTATGCTATCTGCTATCTATCTCTCAGCCTGCTGCCTTTCTTTCTGTCTGTCTATCACTTTCTCTGTCTCTCTGTCACTTTAACATGTGTAGATATATTTATAAATGATTTATTGATGAGAACTTGTGTAAAAGCAATGGTTACCAAATGATGAATAAAGTGTTAAGTAAGAGTTAACAAATGCTTATTAAATGCTTATTAGGTAGTAGTTATTATAATGTGCTGTCATATCGTATCTGTTACTACTTCACTCCAGCCATTATAAAGTGCTACCCATAGCATAAAGGCACACAACTAAGTGAGTTTTAGCCAGTCAGTATATTAACCTAAAAGGCCTTTCTGAGTTCAAAAAATCTGAATAGAGATTACCTTTTTAAACAAGATAATCTAATATGAGGCAACACAATCCCTGTTTTTGCTGTAATCTGAGTCAGTTTATAGCAACTGAGGTGTTGAAGCCCAACGGAAAATTCTTGTAAATAGGAAAAGGGCATTAATATTGTATCAGGTGTCCCCTAAACTACAGTGTGTGTCAGACTCTGTTTATCGCGGGCCTGTTGTCTCTCCTCGCTTTCGTCCCGACATGGCTGCTCAAGCAGCAGCGGAGCAGAGACGCAGCCTTCATTTCATGGCAGATATGTCGAACATTTGCGTCCCGGCACATTTGCGTGCCGCACGCAGGGCTGCTGTGCAGCAGATGCATTCGCTTTGGCAGGCACCAGTCCACCTGGAAACAGCCACACAATCTGCCTGCCTGTCCAACATATGCCCAACACCGCAAGCGCATCAGAGAGGCATGAAGCAAGGAGAAAGAAGGAAAAACAAAACAACAGCCAACAAAAAGAAAAAAAATGTGCTGGTTATATGCTGAAAGTACAATTGAGGGTGACCATCAGGTCTTCAGGACGGGGTCTTTAAAGAGCACTGGCTTACCCCAACCCGTGTGGTTGAGCCTCAGTAGATCAGATAAAAACTGGTGCATGTTTGTAAAGGCACGAGACCCCGTATGTTTATCGGTCTCTTTGGAGGGAAGAGCACATTTCGCCTGCCATTCCCTCATCACCAGCGGCCTCACTGAGACCTGTGACTCTGAGAAGTCATAAAAGTCAATGGCTGCCGCGTTGCCAACATCTGAAGTGGGTTGCATAAGTAAGCATCCCTATGTGATATGTAGTCTTTAAGATGGCTGTATGCAATGCACTTTGTTAAGCTCGAAAGCACGCTACAGCTAATTATAGCGGGGCACTGTGGTATTCTGTTACCATCCGCCACACTGTGAGCTCATGTAGGCCAGTTTATTAATGCAATGAGCAGGTAAAACACGTGTGTTTTGCTCGATTTTGGCACCCAGTGAAATTTGAATAGTGAAAATCTGTGAGTGCTGTTTTTTTTTTGTCTTCCTCTTCTTTTCCGTTTCTGGAGCAGATATCCTCAAGACATACACACATACACACACTTTCACAGCTGTACTGTCGTTTGTTGTGTGTCTTCATTTTTGTTTTCATAAAAACACACACACACACACACACTCGCACACACACGTCGCTTAAAGAGAAACCCACGGGACAGCATGCTTGTCTTTTTTTGACATCATTAAAGATTGAGGTGCTCACATATGCTTGGGCTCAGTCTGCTGTAGTGCAGCAAAACAACATTTTTTTATTCTGTCTTTCTTTCATTTTTTTGCCGGAATTTTAATACAAAAGAAATATGCGAAACTCTGAGGAGCAGAGGAACTGCAGAAAGCAGGAGTGGAGATATTGAAATCTGATATATGCCATGGTAAAGACACTGGTCCCCAGAGCTCTCATTTTTACACCACATCTGATGGCAGGGTGGCATCCCTTTGTAGAGGAACCATACTTACGGGCTGAGGAAATCAAATGGCATCATTTTGTAGCAGGGCTCAGGCCCTGGAATGCCTTCTCACATAAGAGGTACAGGAATATGTCCACAGGGGAGTGTTATTTTTGCTTTCTTTCTCTTGTGATTATTATTATTATTATTCTTTTTTATTTGTTGGAGATGTGAACTTTGTTTAGCTGACTGGTGCTGGGGTGAAGGCGACGGTGACATTTCTCTCTCGATCAGAGAGACCTACATATGAGTGTACGACACGATGAAGTAATCCCTCACAGAGACAGCGCGGCACAGCACATGTGGGTAGTCACGATGCCTTTGCTGCCAGTGGACGGGTTAAGAGACAACAGCACATAAGGCATTTCACGCTAGCACACGCTACAACAGCACCGCAAACAGCATCGCAAACCAGAGTGACTGAATGGCAGAGAAAAACTCTTTCAGTGCTCCCCTGTGTGACACAAACACGCTGTTGTTTGGACGTGTTGTTGAAACTTTCAGTCCGTGATAAGCACTATGTGCTACGACGTCTTGTGTAGTTGCTAAGACATGTCTCCATCATGGGTGGAGATGAACGCACACCTCTATGCCAAAACTGCCCATTGTTGAAATACAAAAACAGGTCAGCAGACATTTTGATATTGCACATCATAGACAACTGATGCTTCTTCTGCTACTAAGTATTCAATATATATCTTCAATATATCAGTTCAATATATATCTTTTGACTTTCTCTACAAAATACACTAGTATTGTATGTTATCTAGGGTTCATAGTCGCCACCATAGTTTGTTGGGATAAGGGCAGAAATATGCCTGGACTGGTTTAAATTTCTATGCAGTGATAGGTTTGAAGGTTAATGGTGGTTTTGTGAAGGGCTGAAGATTTGGCCTTGTTTAAACCTACAGTTCACTGATAAATTAAAGAGTAAGATTGAGTTCACATGTATTATGTGCATTGTAGACAGTCATGGATGTTTGATAATTGGCCTATAATAGGCTTAAACATGTTAAATGAACACAAACTCATAAAAGACCTTGTTTAATTTTGGTTTAATATGGGAGTTGGTCTTGAGGAGGGTCACAGGTTTGTATCCCATACCAGTAGGAAGAATGTGGGTGAGAGCCCTGCATCCATGGCTGAGGTGCCACCATCTAATCCCACATTGCTCCAGGGATTGTACCCTTTACCTAAAATAACTGTAAGTCGCTCTGGATAAGACTGTCAGTGTAATGTAATATAATAATAATATAATATGAATAGTCACTCTCTAAAATAGCTTGATAATCCATATGATTAATATTTATGAAGGCAATAAACAGTGTAAGTCATAATAAATTAGTAGCATATTATTTGATTGGTCAGTAACGGATTAAACAATAACATATGGCTCAGGATGCACTAAAACGAAAGCAGTGCAGTGATGAGGCCTTGCTTCCCCAAAGCTCTTTGTTGAGCGTGAGGGGGAGAGCTATTGAGATACAGTGGAACACAGCCATTTGCTATTCTGATAGCAGTGGCTTTGTGCAGGTAACAGTGGAGTGGGGCTCTGCCGGGATCCTTTTATTCAACCCAGCGGGAGGAAAACGCTAAATTGTTCCCGCACCTCCTTATATGTATATAAAAATGTCCTGGACAAGATGCTTATCTTAATAGATGAAGTAAGAGCAAAAGAACTATAATTTTAATCACATTTTCAGCTTATTCGCGCGGGGCTGTCGAGGGGGCCCGAGGGTTTAAATGCATGTTGTTGGGACTGCAGAATGGACTCCGCGGGGGGCATCTCACTCTCTAATTATGGCTCACTTACAGGTACTTCTGCTGCCTTGGTCCTCATCTTCCCTTGCAAAAAGGAAATCAATTTGTTCAGATGTATATGAGAAGAGGTCATTGCTTTTGAGGAGAGAGAGAGTCCTGACGGATGGAGAAAAAAGACGTTTTGAAAAATGGCAGTCGTGTACAGACTGTTGAGCAGAAGCCTTTCTTAGTGTGTCTGTGTGTTTGATTGTGTTCAGTCTCCAACACAGACACACTGTATTGACAGAACGCTGTTCTGTTGTGCTTTAGACACAAACCTATGGGCGTTTTACCTCAGGAAAATTACCAAAACAATGTCTGCCCATCTGTGAAACCCACACACTCAGACAAGCAGACGGCCATAATAATGTTGTCTCTTTTTCTTATTGATAATGCTGTGTTCTATGTGGTGTCTCTGAAAATGTGACTAATTGATTTTATCACACATTTATATCTTTTCTAATGGTCATGGTCCCGATGTGATGGATTTAGCTTATTATGTGGCGACATAAAACACAGCACACAGCATGTTTATACTGCTAAACATAGTGATCAATCTACTGAGTAGGCTGATTTCCATTGGAAAATGTATGGTCAGTTCTATTGTGATATGCTTTTTCCACACATCATTTAGACTTTACCATGTATTATGACCCTCTGGAACGGAATGCTGCTTTCTGATTGGTTGCTAGGCGTGCAGTAAAATCGTATATCATGCACCCCTCGAAAGTAGTTCTGGCAAAAAAAAGTTTAAAACGTCAACACAGTTCCACATCAATACCCAATAGAAGGTACGTACCTATAGCAACCGTCCCTATTAAACTTCACAATTAATGGCAATGTGAAGTTCAACTTCCATTAACTTAAAAAAAAATAGTAAACCGAAAATAACAAGTAAATGAATGTTTTGGATACAAATATCAGGCGACATTGTAGCGAAACTGAGTCTTAACCCTCTAATTGAGAATTATTTTAAATACATTTTGAATTATCGAGTAGCATTAACTGGGTCATAAGCGGGGTAACATCCTCCGAGGCGTGCATTAATTTGGCGGAGCAAACTTCTTAGTTCTTAGTTCTTAGGCTCCACCTCGTTGACTTAAAACCGTATAATGCACACCTCGTAGGATGTTACCCCTTACATAACACATATCTAATGATCATGAAATATTTTTATTGTAGCGATTAAAATAATTGTTTTTAATTGTTGCAATGTTTTGTTAAAGGCTTTCTTCATCTTAATAACATTTTTTATACTCACTGGTTTTGAATAAAGCAATCATATAACATTACACATCATACATCCAGGAAATTAAGGCCAGGCTGTCATAAACACAGTATAAAATTATTACAATTAAGGTCAACTTCATCTAATTTCAGACTGGTCAAGTGTAATAAAGTCACGTCATGAAGTCACACAGCTTCCAGATTGGAGACATTGAAGGCTCAGCTGGCCATAGACCGAGCCGCCATTTTAGTCATCTGGTCTACCACGTTCAGACCAGGTCAAGACCACATCTGCGTCAGACCTCACCACTCTCAGGACTGCACTGCCTTCAAGACCATTAGTGCCTGCAATAAGCTTGGAGTATTACTTATGACACTGTCAATTAAGCCTGGATGCTATCTGTCATTGCTGCCTGCTGTGTTGGTTGATGTCCAGTAAAGAGTTAGTATGCTCCTTAGACAGGCTTATCTGGCCACACAGCACTGTCAACTGCAATTACTCCCATTAGGCTGTGCTGGCCAGCGAGCTCGTTATTTAATTTAAGCCCGCTGTAATGTGGCTGCAGTGAACCGCATGGCCCACACTATGGCCCATGCAGTCACTGGACTCAGACTTGGGCCATACAGTCACTGGACTAACACTATGGCCTATACAGTCATTGGACTAACACTATGGCCTATACAGTCATTGGACTAACACTATGGCCTATATACAGTCATTGGACTAACACTATGGCCCATGCAGTCACTGCACTCACACTTGGGCCATACAGTCATTGGACTAACACTATGGCCTATATACAGTCATTGGGTTCACACTAGAGCCCATACAGTCATTGGACTAACACTATGGCCATACAGTCATTGGGTTCACACTATGGCCCATACAGTCATTGGTTTCACACTAATAGAGCCCAGACAATGGGCCTGTGGCACAATCCCACTCACTGGTCAGTGTGACAAAGACAGCCATGTGTTTTATTGTTCTTGGCTTTATTTTGGTTCACTAACCAAGTACACACTTTACGATTATTTGATTCCTATGCCGTTTCTAAAAATTAAAGGTTTCGATTATAAACACAAGTGATAAGACAGACAGAAATTGAAAAAAATTACTGCATATGATTCTTTTTCTCACTTTTCCCCTATGGCATGTAGTATATCTCTGATACATGCTTGACTTTACACGATATGATGTTCCATATGTGTTTAAAGTTTTCTAGTCAGCTATCTACAATATATCCTTTTATACGTTTTATATGACATACAACAATGACTGAGTGGACTCGTGGCTGTGTGAATCCCCGGCCAACATTCATTCGCGTTATACATTTCTGCATTTCAGAAGGCTGGGCTGGAAATGAGAATGAATGCCCTGTGCCAAGACAGCTAATGTTTACTAAATAAGAGCTCCCCCATCAATCTCAGGAGCACAGCCCTGAGGAGGGTGTGTGTGTGTGTGTGTGTGTGTGTGTGTGTGTGTGTGTGTGTGTGGCGTTTGTAATGAGACAGCGCAACATACTGCTCCTTAATGGAAGCGACTCCGCCACTACCCCCAAACGCCTGTACCTGCAGGAACAAAGGACATTGCATGCACCAGGGGAGGAAGCAAATTTGAGATAATCTGTGTCATTCATATTATGTTCCCTGACACAAATGATCAGATAATTCACATTTGAAACGAATTAACATCTGTTGTTTGAAAAGGGGCTAATGTCAAGCAATTCATCAATTTCACCCGCTCATGATGCTGACCAGAGATTCACATTCTCGCACTCAGGCATGTGCGTGGTGAAGCTTCAGAGTGTCGCTGCTTGAGGGAGCGCCAACGGTCTCCTTAGAGGCCCTTCATGTGGCATGCACGTGTCCAAGAACAAAAGGTGTGTCCACAGGCTTACAGCTGACTTCAGTATAGAGACAGGACGTCTTATATACACAGATCTTCTTAGCGTGCTCTTAAAGGACAGGTCTGACTTAAGCCACAGCCCTATTATTCAAGGTCACCGATTGCTGTTGGTAGTCAAAAGAACAAGAAAGTTTCATGCTACATAGAACCAACAATGAACTGGTAGCTAGCACTACCTGAATGGGGCACAGAAGCTAACTTTTAGTTTAATTTCCCTATGCCCAATCCAGTTAGTGTTAGCTACCAGTTCATTATGTTTAAATGACAATGTAATGTCAATGTCATAACAGCCAATTTGAAATATTTACGGTAAGAATCTGTGAAACAGATCTTGTAGGGGAGAAAAATTTACAGCAGAATGAGTGAAATGAAAGCACAATTTTTGTAGCAGACTCGTAATTAGACATTAGTATGGCTCAGTAGACTGTGAAAAATGCTATGGCCTAGCATTGATATGGGCAGCTGTGGTCTAGTGGTTAGGGAGTTGGTCTTGCAATCAGAAGGTTTCCGGTGTGAAACCTGCCCTACCCATGGTTGAGATGCCCTTGAGCAAGGCATCCAACCCCACACTGCTCCAGAGACTGTAACTGAAACCTTGTAAATATCTGTAAGTCGCTCTGGATAAGAGCGTCAGCTAAGTGTAATGTCATGCAAATGCTATAAAATAGGAAAATTCCAACAGATTACAACAGGCAGTTGATAAAAGAATCTACATGAACCTGAAATATCACTATACCTATAATATACTATACCTAGGGAACATTCAGATACCCTAGGGATTGTTCTCTTGTGGGAACCCAGTATGGCGACACATCTACTGAGAGCTGTCCTCACTGCCTCCCAAAGCTCAGTGTTCCTCAAGCTGTAAATGACGGGGTTAAGAGAAAGAGTGAAGACAGAATATACCACCGCCACGATCACGTGGGCATTGGAGGAGAATACAGCCACGCAGTAGGAGACGTACACATACGGCTTGACACATACGAGACACAGACCTCTGTCATTACATTGCACTTAGCTGACGCTCTTATCCAGAGCGACTTACAGTTATTTAGGTACAGGGTTTCAGTTACAGTCTCTGGAGCAACGTGAGGTTAGATGCGTGCCTCAAGGGCACATCAGCCATGGATGAGGGTGCAGGACAGCATATCTTGTTTACTTCTCCACCCCCATTCTTTCTACTGAGATGGGATTCGAACCTGCGACCCTCCGATCCCAAGACCAAATGTTTAACCACTAGGTCACAGCTGTCACGTGGGAGTCACAGGTAGTGAACGTCTTGATCCTTTCTGCCTTCCTCATGCGCTACACAGCTTTGCCTACAATATGCTGATGCAGGAGGCCAGGATCCTTCCTGCCCTCCCCAGGCGTTACTATGTGTTACACTGATGCAGAAGGCAGGGATCCTGTCTGCTCTCCCCATGCGTTACTATGTGTTACGCTGATGCAGAAGGCAGGGATCCTGTCTGCTCTCCCCATGCGTTACTATGTGTTACGCTGATGCAGAAGGCAGGGATCCTGTCTGTTCTCCCCATGCGTTACTATGTGTTACGCTGATGCAGAAGGCAGGGATCCTGTCTGCTCTCCCCATGCGTTACTATGTGTTACGCTGATGCAGAAGGCAGGGATCCTGTCTGCTCTTCCCATGCGTTACTATGTGTTACGCTGATGCAGAAGGCAGGGATCCTGTCTGCCCTCCCCATGTGTTACACAGCTTGGCCTACTCTGCTGCAGGAATGGCCTTCATCTTGTGCTACACAGCTTTGCCGACTCTGCTGCAAGAGGCCAGGATCAGAATAAAGGTGCAGAGAAGGACAGCCATGGCCATGAAGGGACAGTATGCTGGGAGTCATGATGCCATAGATAAGATGTCATATAATAATAATAATAATAATAATAATAATAATAGTTGGCAGTCGTGTTAACCTCATCACAGGCTAGTCTTAGATATGATGTCATATATTATTATTATTATTATTATTATTATTATTATTATTATTATTATTATTAATAATAATAATAATAAGAAGAAGAAGAAGAAGAAGAAGAAGAAGAAAAAGAAAAAGAAGAAAAAGAAGAATAGTTGGCAGACTAGCCTCATCTTAGGTAAGATGTCT
>CM050205.1:3605000-3642500 GCA_027475355.1 Coilia nasus
AGGCTCCACTCCCATCCGCAGCAGTTTGTCTCTCAACAGGAGTGGCTGGATGGTATTAAACGCACTGGAGAAATCAAAGAACATAATTCTCACAGCACTGCCTCCTTTGTCCAGGTGAGAGTGCACCCTGTGTAGAAAGATACGACATGAATGCTGCATCAGTGCATTACACTCCTTGCATGAGAGATTTTAAATAATATAAAATAATACAGTAAAATAATACTGTAACATGCAAATTATTATTTTTTTTAAACTTCCGCGTGTGTCAGCATTTCATTCCTGTGGAATAGGAAGATACATACAACTTTAGGAGTTTTCCTGCCCCCCATAAAGTTGGTGATATATTGGAAATTGTGTTGGCAAAATTATGGACATTCATGGACAGAATTACATTAGTCTGTAAAAATGTGTTTATTTTCTCCACAAAGTCAGAGGGGTTGAGGTGAGGAGGGTCTGCGTAGTGTTCCATGACCAAAGCGCACAATGCGTTACCGTAGCGATAATACATGACACAGACACAAGGCAGGGAGCAAATGTGAATCTACAATCACTTTCATAGCTGCAGCTTGGTGTATAGATTAGACCACATGTATTAGGCGCTAAAGCTTTAACATCACATTTTAGAAATTCTGCTTTAAGAGTTGCTTTGTAACACATCTGACTAATAAATACTGTGAAAGAGGAAGAAGACTTTTTTATTGTTTGTAGCAATATTTTGTTTTTTGCTAAGTCAATATTTTACCCCTCTAACAGTTTGACTGGGTTCACGTTACCAGCACATTAAGTTTTTGCCTTGGTATTTCCACATCTACAGGTAACAACTAATACAGACAGGTACAGGCAGAGACAGCTGTAAACACACAGAAGTGTAGTATCTCATTTTCAGTCAACATTGTGCGGTGTTCTACATGTATTGCTTCATGATAATTACATTTAAACAATAATTACAAAATATATTTTAACAATAAGTTGGTCATAAAACTTTTCAAGAAACTAGTCAAGAAAAAAAACCCTGTATCAGATTATGTCGCTGTTAGGATACAGAAGGGATTGTTTTCCTGTTAGAAGTAGGTTTTGCAGCATGTTTACATAAGGCTCTAGTGAGGGCCTCCCAAAGCTCCTTGTTCCTTAAGCTGTAGATGATGGGGTTGAGCAGAGGCGTTAGGACTGAGTACAGCACTGCCACGATCATGCGTGCGTCGGGAGAGAACGTGGCCACACGATAGGAGATGTACACACATGCGGCGGACACGTACGAGATGCAGACCACTATCATGTGCGACGCACAGGTGGCGAACGCCTTGATCTTCTCCGCCCTTCCCATGCCGTGCACAGCCTTGCCTATGCTGATGTAGGAGGTCAGGATGAGACAGAGCGTGCCGATGAGGACAATCATGGCAGCACTGAGAGCCACGACAGTATTGACTGTGGTGTTGCCGCAGGCTAGCCTCACCACTGACGAGTGGTCGCAGAACACGTGTTGGACCCGATTGGGTCCGCAGAAGGGCAGTGGGACCGCCAGAGAAAGCGCCGGCAGGAGGGTCACGAACCCAAAGAACCATGCCGCCACCACGAGCAGGATGCACACCTTCTTAGTCATGATGGCAGCGTATCGTAGTGGGTTACACACAGCTACGTAGCGGTCATATGCCATGACGGTCAGGATGTAGCGGCCGGTCACAGCCATAGACAGGAAAAAGTACATCTGCAACAAGCAACCACTTCTTGAGATAGTGTGTTCCTCCTTCAGTAAACCTGACAGCATGTTAGGGATAGTTACTGTTGTATACACCATGTCTGAGAAAGACAGGTTATAAAGGAAGAAATACATAGGAGACTTTAGCTTAGGGTTTGTTCTGACCAGGTATATAATCATGCTGTTGCCACATAAGACCATAATATACACAATTAAGAAAATACTAAACATGAGCATTTTCTTCTCCTGAAGTCCCTCTATGACAAAAAATGTGACTGAATCAGAAACATTCATGTTTTCAAAAGATCCTGCGCAGGAAAAGAAAATAAATCTTTGAATATATTCACAATTTGCTCCAAAATACCTAAGTGTGGCCCCAATAATTCAGATATTTAAAACTGGTTAGTTTGTATCACCAGTAAAATTACTAGTTAATATGAATGAATAAATACCTTGATATTTAAGACAATACATTTCCCAATTTCTCAACATATTTCAAAAAGATACATTACTGGGGCATATTGTCAAGAGAAAGTATTTATCAATTCTTTTCAGATTGAATAATAAAATATTATTAATACAACATATTAATTATACATACAAAATTAGTGAATATTCTTTTCATTTGAACATCCACCTTAAACATTTGGAGAACACAGATATTGTTACATTTTAAAAAAGAAAATACATTTAAAGCCCCTTACAATAAAATAATATTATATAGTGTGCATGATTACCCACAATCACCTGCAAGCCACTGACTACACACCGTGCAGAGCAAACTGTGTCTTAAATACACTTAAAACACACTTTGGAGAATTGCAATGACATCATCTCATATTTTTAATAGAACCATTAAAAGTTTCGCCTCCTCATAATTAATCTCAAGAACTTACATGTGCTCCTGCTTAGGACCAGGTCATGTTGTGACAAAAACATGAGGCCCACGAGTGTGTTGTAATTGCTTCCTACATGCATTCCTCTCTAGTGTACAATTACTGATGGCAATTTTGTAATTTCACAAAACAAAGTTACTAATTGAACAGTAAACAATGTTGTTTTTTAAAGTGCAGGAGCCCTCTACGATTACTGGTCCTCTAATTAAAAGATAGACTGCAGAATGGATTGGGATACTGTTTTTGTATCGCGGGCAGAATTTGAGAGTGAATCAGTTTAAATTTTAAATTGGCAATAAGCAAACAGAAATGCATGGCAAAAATAGCACAGAGCTTACTGCAAAGAATTTCGTTTCTTGAGTTCATCTAAATATACCAAATTGGGCAACCAACATAAGCGTATTTGCCTCAATAAGACAGAGCTTGGATGTGAGCCCTTGTAAAAACTGGACAGCAAAGGGAAAGCTTTATTCATTCTTGTAATGTTTTAATCTATAAGTCATAAAGGTGCATTACAAACATTTCCACTCTATTTGACAACAACAACAAAGAGCACAAAGACACTTCACCAAGTCCCTCTCTCTCTCTCTTTCTCTCTTCCTCTCTCTCTCTCTCTCTCTCTCTCTCTCTCTCTCTCTCTCTCTCTCTCTTGCTGTCTCTCTGTCCCTGTGTCTCTTTCTCTCTCTCTCTCTCTGTCTCCCTCTCTCTGTCTGTCTCTGTCTCTGCTTGTCTGGTATGTAGAGTGTGTGTGTGTGTGTGAAGTGGCGTAGTGTAGGTAGATGAGCTGTTGTGCTGGATTGCGAGATGTGTATCAATCAGACTCACTATAGGGGGCACGGCTGGGGCGAGACATATGCTGGATATTTAGTGTCGGCTGAATGTCTGTATATTGTGCTTAGACAACATGCTGAACCTAGCTGTGGAAATTATTGGGACTTTTGTGAGGCAGTTTACTAAGGGTGAGTCAAGGTTTTGTGTCTCAGGCCCCATACAGGTGTCATTTAGGGTTTAGTTACGAAAAAAATAGTTTAGTAAGGCTTATACTGTATACTCTACATAATTCCAAGTACCAGCCCAAAATAACTACATTACCTGCCATCAGTAACCCCCCTCCTAGACATTTCCTATACAAGAGGCCTCAGAAGCAAGGCCTCAGGAAAATTACAGAGCTGAAGAGGTTTTTGAGAATGGAGGCGCCATTTTAGCTAACGCAGGCAACAGACCTTACAGCCAAAGTTCAGAATGTTAACCCTTTAAGACGCACCCCCTATTATAACTTTGCTGTTACCAGTATGGCAATGACCAAGTTGTAATGTGTTACTAAAGACTTTCTTTCTCGTTTTCTCGTTTCTCGTTTTCTCGTTTCTCGTCGTCGCCATGATGAAAGTCCGCACCAGTCGGTTGACAAACACGAACCAGCAGGAAGAATAGGAAGAGAGGTGGTACAATCGACTTGTTTGGACTTTGATCATGGCGGCGATGAGAAACTACAGCAAAGTACTGCTTGTCAAAACTATTTTATTAATAAATGTTGTGTACACTTACAAAGTTCTCAGTGCCTCGTTTTTAATGTCAGGACCTGTGTTGTACTACCGATGGAGTGTGGAGTTTCTTTGAGCTGTTTTAATGGTTTAAAAATAGCGTAGTCGTCATGCTTCGTCTGAGGGCACCTACCACTTCCATTGTTAGCCTTCTGGGACAAATGATAAAAAATAGTTAAACTCTGAATGCAACAGGCTAAATCAATTTTGCTCCTCAGTACACATACCAACTCGGTATGATGTTTTAACATGCCAATTTTCATTTTACACCAAAGTTCTCCTTTAATGTCGTAGTAATGTTGTAATGTTGTAGTTACCTTTTTTTTGTCACAGTGAGTCGTAGCGCGGGTAATATGGTGACCGCTAAGAGGCTACTCAAAGATAACACAGCACTGTGGCTATAATTGTTGGGATAAAAGTGAAAAGTGTTACAGTGGCATGCAGATAAAATGCACATCATGGGAAACATCTAGATTTCATATGGCCAACATCTCCTGAAGTCATTATGCTTTGCCATCTTTTATTTATGCTAACTTTGCAGATCCAGTG
Source organism: Coilia nasus (assembly GCA_027475355.1). NCBI lineage: Eukaryota > Metazoa > Chordata > Actinopteri > Clupeiformes > Engraulidae > Coilia > Coilia nasus. Next base: position 3,609,683 of record CM050205.1, read on the forward strand.
GCCCTATACGCCTCTATAGTAATGAGGCCCTTTATGATACTGTACACCAGCTGAAGACTTGCAGTTGTTTTTTCACATTGGTTAGCTTCATGCGTCAACTACCCACCACATTTTTACATGTGTTCTCGTATTCAGTCAGTCAGCCATGCAAGCACTTCGGAGCAAATGCAAATAAAAGAGTCCTCTGAATGATTTGCTGTATTGATTTGACCATGGTCTTTGCGCCTTGTGATTGCACCTTAGGCGGAACCTAATTATGCAACACTAAATGGGTTTCTATTAGTGGTAATACACCTGAGTTGTATAGCTCTATATCTATATATATATTGGGCAGCTGTGGCCTAGTGGTTGGGGAGTTGGTCTTGCAATCGGAAGGTTGCTGGTTCAAGTCCCGCCCTACCCATAGATGAGATGCCCTTGAGCAAGGAATCTAACCCCACACTGCTCCAGGGACTGCAACTGAAACCCTGTAAATATCTGTAAGTCGCTCTGGATAAGAGCGTCAGCTAAGTGTAATGTAATGTAAAAGCTATATTGTAAGCAGTGGAAAACTACTAAGAGAATGCCATACTGTTGAATGTGCGTGGCATGGATTCTTTAGAGACATTAGACATTAGCTGCTAATGAGTTTGCTGTTTAGTACACACTTGATTTAACAAAAGGTAAAAGAAAAAAATCTCCTTTTTCAGCCACAATTTATTTTTTTGCAGTTACACACGGAGCATCTTTGATTTACAGAAAAAAAAAAATCTCTGAAACCACAAGGTGGAAAAAAGAGACATGTTAAAGAGTAAGGACAGACAAAACACGGAGGAAAGGGATGGCTGGTTGAGGGTATTTCTCAAACAACAACAAAAAAAAGAAAAATCACTGTGATTTAATCATGGTTAATTCTACTTTGATAATTGTCAGCATTTGCGTCCCCCGTCTCTCCGTAGGGATGTTGTGACTTGTGTACAAGACTGACAATGAAGTCAGAATGACAGAGCACAATTTTGGTAGTAGACTCTTAGTTGCACATTAGTATATGACTCAGGAAAATTCCAACAGATTTTAACAAACAACAGGCAGTTGATAAAAAAAACCCAACGTGAATCTAAAATATCACTATACCTAGGGACTATCGAGATACCCCAGGGATTGTTGTCTTGTGGGAACCCAGTATGGCGACACATCTACTGAGAGCTGTCCTCACTGCCTCCCAAAGCTCTGTGTTCCAGAGAAAGAGTGAAGACAGAATATACCACCGCCACGATCACGTGGGCATTGGAGGAGAATACAGCCACGCAGTAGGAGACGTACACATACGGCTTGACACATACGAGACACAGACCACTGTCATTACACTTAGCTGACGCTGTTATCCAGAGTAACTTACAGTTATTTAGGTACAGGGTGTCAGTTACTGTCTCTGGAGTAATGTGGGATTAGATGCCTTGCTCAAGAGCACTTCAGCCATGGATGAAGCAATGTGGGGTTAGGTGCCTTGCTCAAGGGCACGCCAACCATGTTTGAGCGTGCAGGAGAGCACACCTTTTCTACTTCTCCACCCCCATTCTTCCTACTGGAATGGGATTCGAATCTGCAACCATGCGATCCCAAGACCAACTGTATAACCAGTAGGCCAGAGCTGTCATGTGGGAGTCACAGGTAGTGAACGTCTTGATCCTTTCTGCCTTCCCCATGCGCTACCAGTGTTGTATAGTAACGAAGTAATAATACTTCACTACTGTACTTAAGTACATTTTGGAAGAATTTGTACTTACTTGAGTTTTTTAAATTTTGATAACTTTTACTTTTACTTCAGTATATTTCCGAACCTAATTGCATACTTTTACTCCGATACATTTTCAATGTGCCGTTTAGTTACCTGTTACAAAAAAAAAAAAAAACTGCCTGCAATGAAGTCAGGATGTGCCTGTCTTGTTCGCAATTGCCACTTGCACATGACAACCAATAGGCTACACCTGTTAGCTTCACGCAGTAAGCTAGCTTCGCACTCAGTCCTGATGGAAGAGGAGAAGGAGACAGCAGTGTTTTATTTTATTTTTTTCTTGATGGGGTGATGTACGCCTCATTTTCAGCACTGACTTAATCTTATTTTAAAAAACAAAGGTTTACGAAAGAAAGGTCCGGACCACCAAACTGTGGTCTCCATCTTCAGATGCCAGATAACATTCAGTTTTCTCTCCACTTTTGTTTATAATGACAGCAATTGGTCATGTGTGTGCATTTTCAGCCGTTTAATTGCTTGTCATTTAAGATTAACCATAGGTGCTTAATGACCTTGGCCGGGTTTCTCAGTTAAGAACCTTCTTAACGAACCTTCTAATCTTTGGTAATATGCTCCCACCTGAAGTTCTGGTGGCGTCTGACTGAACTCATCAATGCTAAGAAGCATTTTGGAAAACGTGGTTGTTGCTTACGAGAGCCTTAAGAAGGACGCTAAGACTTCTTAGCTGCATCTGGGAAACCCGGCCCTTTACAATTAACCAAAATATAAAAAAATATTACAAATTCAGACTGCCTTTGCCTGTTATTAACTTTTACTTGTACTTTTAATTACATTACTTGAGTACATTTATTTTTACATTACTCGTCATACTTAAGTACTAGCAATTTCTGATACTTTAAGACTTTAACTCAAGTAACATTTCAGTCAGTGACTTTGACTTTTACCAAAGTCATTTTTTGAAGGGGTACCTATACTTTTACTTGAGTGTGATTTTCCAGTACTTTATACAACACTGTGCGCTACACAGCTTTGCCTACAATATGCTGATGCAGGAGGCCAGGATCCTGTCTGTCCTCCCCATGTGTTACTATGTGTTACGCTGATGCAGGAGGCCAGGATCCTGTCTGTCCTCCCCATGTGTTACTATGTGTTACGCTGATGCAGGAGGCCAGGATCCTGTCTGTCCTCCCCATGTGTTACTATGTGTTACGCTGATGCAGAAGGCAGGGATCCTTTCTGCCCTCCCCATGTGCTACACAGCTTGGCCTACTCTGCTGCAGGAATGGCCTTCATCTTGTGCTACACAGCTTAGCCTACGCTGATGCAAGAATGGCCTTCATCTTCCTCCCCATGCGTTACTATGTGTTACGCTGATGCAGGAGGCCAGGATCCTGTCTGCCTTGCCCATGTGCTACACAGACAGCTTTGCCGACTCTGCTGCAGGAGGCCAGGATCAGAATAAAGGTGCAGAGAAGGACAGCCATGGCCATGAAGAGACAGTATGCTGGCAGTCGTGTTGCCACAGATAAGATGTCATATAATAATAATAATAATAATAATAATAATAATAATAATAATAATAATAGTTGGCAGTCGTGTTAACGTCATCACAGGCTAGTCTTAGATATGATGTCATATATTATTATTATTATTATTACTACTACTACTACTACTACTACTACTAATAATAATAATAATAATAAGAAGAAGAAGAAGAAGAAGAAGAAGAAGAAGAAGAAGAAGAAGAAGAAGAAGAATAGTTGGCAGACTAGCCTCATCACAGATAAGATGTGTGGATATGTGGAAGTGTTCAAATACAATTATTCAAGACATTGTAAATTTAACAGGGTTTAATTTTGTCACCAGAAAAGAAACCATGATGAAAATGTGTCCAACCCCGATGTGTTAATGCTTTACCTGTCACCGTTGTTACCTGCTGTCCACTATTCACAAGGTGGGGCAAACACTGCCTTGAATACAGCCGAGGTCACCGCTGAGAATTTTGCTTACATCATAAGCAATTGTTTTACATAGAAATCAAAAGTCTTGTCTTACAATTGCCATTCATTAAAATGTGTGTGTGTGTTTGTGTGTGTGTGTGTGTGTGTGTGCGTGCGTGTGTGTGTGTGTGTTTAATTGCCCCCCCCAAAAATGCGTACCTCTCTTGTGTACAATTACCAAAGATCATTCCTGAAAACAATTACACTAATGGAACAGCAAACATGAATGTTGGAGGTGGAGTTGAGTGAGCCTGTTACACAGGATCCAGCTGATATGGCAGAGCAAAGACAGATACGACATGACTGTTGCATCAGTGCATTATAATCCTTGCGTGAGAGATTTCGGTAACACTTTACTTTAGAGATCGGTAATAAGTGGGTAATGCTATGGTAATATTTACATAATTTCATGATAATAATAATTTTTAACCACAAATTACAAGTTATTACCATGCAGTTTCTAGACAATTAATGTGCAGTTTCCAGATAATAACAATGCAAACTGCTTTGATTTAAATGTATAACAAAATGTTAATTATTTGAAGTAAATGTGTAATTACTGAAATTATAAAGTTCAGGATTTACTTATTCGTGTAGTAATATGTCTGTAGTTACCCCAGCATGGTGGTCTTATGAAGGTGTAAAATGTTGGTAAGGACATGGTTACTATCAAATATTATGACATAACAACACAGTGATGAAAGCAACTAACCAAGTCATTGTAGTAGTTAGATGGTAAAAATGACATATTGTTCCTGTTACTACATGGAAACAAATGAAGTGATTTCCCAGAAACTACATGGTATCAGTGCTGTAAAATACACTATTGCCTATTCCTACTTAATTTCTCAGTTGTGGTGACATACCTATCAAGTATCCTTCCTATGATATTTAGTGTTGTTTTTGTGTAATAACCTTAAAATAAATGAGGTAGTTTTAAGGAAACTACACAGTATCAGGGCTGTAAAATGCATAATCACCTATTTCCATTCAGTTACTTCATTATTACCATCTGCTATGTGAAACAAGCTAGCACATGCTGAAATTATTTAAGTCAACAGACAAATATCTGGACTGCAGAACTTTTATTAACCTTTTTTTTTAACAAAACATCCCTTTGAAATCTGTAGTTATCTAAATGAAGCTGACTTGGCAAACATAAGTCATCATATCTGGCCATTATTTATGCGTAAATAACACAAATAAGTTGAGTACATATTGTTTCTGGTGCCATTTTTCAGTTAAAGTAAAAAAAAAATGTATCAAAAGAAGGTACAAAAACTCAAAATAATACAAACATCAAAGAGAAGGGATGTCATACAAGCAGAAAAAGCATAGAATGTACCAACTAACCTACTGTTTTATAAGACACAGGCAACAGCTCTCCATATTGTTTGATTTTTTTGATTTTCTTCTTTTAGGTAGATATACAGACCGGTAGACAGAGACTGACTTCTTAAATCACACCCTGTATTTACACCTAATGTCTTCCATGAGCTGACCAAGAGCACCATCTTTATGTTTTTTGGCCAACCAGTAGTGCCATTCAATAAAAGTCAGACACTCTTTGAGTTTTTTTACTGTCACGTTTGCTCTGTAATGATACACATCACTTTTGAAAGTTCTCCACGCCCTTTCTAAGTGTTGTGTGTGCGCTCCAGTTCTAGGATGCACAAAAAACCTCCGATGGTTGACCTGGTAATGAATGAAGCCCTCTTGTTGAAGTCTTCGATATGCAGGCCAGGAATCTGAAAGAATGGTACTTGCTGGTCTAACATAACGTTGAATAATGGGCATGAGGCGATTACGCGTTCTCTGTTTGACAAACTTTAATACAGGACGTCTGCGCTGGCCTTTCACCTCCAATAAACCAAACACCCATCCTCGCCTTCTCCAGGATTCACCAAACCGTCCACGTCCATACTAGAAATTTTGAAAAGAAGCGTAAGCTTGCAGATGACCAAAATTATTATGCAACACTGTAAACAAAAAGTAAGACTTTATAATTTATGAAAATATAATTGTTACAATTGTATAAACCACTCTAGTTTTTCTGTTAAGTATTATGTTTGCTTACTCATTCCAACTAGGTAGTCTAGTCTTTACACGGAACTGTGTGAAACAAATGCATTTTAACACACTCCGACCCAATCCAAGGTTTTTTAATGTTTGAAACTCCATAGAATGATTACCAATATTGAATTAAAATTCTTTTTCAATGAATTAAAAACCAGAAGAATATAGTTAGCCCAATTCTTACCTTTCTCTTGTGGCAGAATTTGCTTTCATCAATCACAATGAAAGAATTTTGTCCTCCAATTCTCCTACCAGTCCTCCTCTCTAAACGCTTAACCGAGCTTGTGCACACCGATTTCAGCTTTGCTGACATTCTGGTCAGAGTACGGCTGCTCAAGGCAACATTTTCATGGATCAGATCAATCTGCCGCAGTCTGAGGCCCTGTGAAAACCTGCACTAAATAGCTAATGTCAACTAAAAGAAAAAAAAAAGACGTACACAGATTTTGGCAACACTTGATCACAGGATTCTTAAACAGGCTTATGGTAGGTTAATACAATAGAGTGGCTGCAGCAGGTTTGTTTCATTTTTATTTCAGGCTGCATATTTTACAGTACGTTCACTGATGCTAAATATGTTAATGAACTGTATGTCATACTTTAAGAAACCTAGTTTGGGTAATTCCGATTTTTTTTTTTTAATCATGTTTCTTTTCCATTGTGCTACATAAAGCTATAAAATGTATTTGATTTTCCTGATCAATTATATCCAGTTCATTAAGTATCGCCTACCTCAGCATAAATGTTAACCAGGCAAATAACTTCATGTGGGATCTTGAGAAGATGGATTTGTCTCTTACTGACTTGGAGATGAATCGTCTTCGACATACCCTAAGATACACAGTGTTATTCTAAGATTGATACATTATCTGACATCCATGCCAATTTACTTTTAAATATGACATATTGAGTAAGCTTATACAAAACAATTCATAACTTACATTTAATAATTCTATATTAAGTCTGTAAAGCAATTACATAGCAAAAGTAGGCCTAGCTAGCTAAGGTAGGCTATGCTGGTGAATTTAGCCAGATATCTTACCATCTATATCCGTCTTTGGTGCAGCTGCTCCTTTTAAGTTTCATTTGACGTCCACATAAACCACATCGTTTTTTTCTGGATAATAATTTCTTTTTTTGCATCCAGTGAATGATTTTCTTCTTGCTCTTACGTAGTATATCCACGAGCTTCCTACTGAGTGTCATTGTCTAGGTTAGCGCATTAACCCAAAAGTCAGGTTGCCTAGCAACCACCGAGCTTAGTGGGAAGCAAGCTTCAAATTCAGATTCCTACCAGTGAAGTAGCTACACGTGGAGCTCTGGCAAGGTAAGCTGAACAATTTTCTAAGTTAGACTACATTTGACTACAAACTATGTAATAAGGCCAGATTTCGGATTCCACTGAATCTTTTTTGTTTAGTTTTTTCACGGTGTTCAGGTTCAACCTTAGCATCAAAGGAACTAAACTGTCAGTATGTGTTGCCAACTATGCAATGTGTGTTGAAACAGCAAAGTAGCAGACTGAAGTAGCAAAGAGAAATTCGCAGTTAAACTTGGTTTCCTCCGAGTGTAGAATATTTATGAAGTGGAAGTGCACATGTTCGAAAAAATTACACTGATGTATTATTGTGTTAGCCAGTCTATGAAGTTTCCCATTAAGGGTTAGCAACAAGCTAGATGACTTGCTAGTTGTTTTCCACATTCGGTAGCAGCTATGTTAACTATATTAGATTCTGTAACAGGCACACGTTTACACTGAGAAAGTCAGTAAAAGTATTAATGTTTAGACTATATGTGGGTTCCAATGAGCTGTTTTTCTACAGTTTAAGTAACTGTGTCAAGGTAAATGCCTTACTTAAATTTAGGAAACAGTACATTTATTATTAGCAGTTTGTGTGTTTTTACTCTATTGCAGTGTCACATCACTATGCGGCCAAAACGCAGAAAAACCCAAGCAGCAATAACCCTTGAGGATGAAGCTGAGGATCTGACACCAGGTAGTGTAATTATATATGCTAGTAGAGCAGGATATTGGCTTCCATATGGCCTGGGAGAAAGCAAAGTTCAATTTTGCTCAACTGTAGGTCAAAAGTAGTCCCTGTAAAACTAAAAAACAAGATTTCTAGCTTCCAAAAAAAATATTGTCTATATATAGTATAGTTTTTTTTTTTATTAGGGGAGGCCCAAACACAAGAGGATGCTCCAACAGCCCAAGCTAAATTGATGAAACTCCAGGAAGAGATCTGTGCACTAAAAGAGGAGAGGGATTTCCTGAGAGAACAGTTGAAGGCTGCATTGCAGCGTCCAAATGCTGGTCCTTCTTCAGGTCTTTCTCCTGGTAAGTGGATGACTAGTAATGCATTTATCCACTATGAGGGCTTTAAATGTTATGCTTTTTATTGCATGTTGCCTAAATATGCAGTAGTGTTATTTTTAGTGGTGTTTACTCTGCATTATTTGTATCTGGTAGGCTATATAAAGTGGTAATTGCTGTTCTTATCTATCTTTCTATAGCTCCAGAGACAAGACAGCCTGATACATCAGACTCAGACAGCAGCAAGTCATCTCCAACCACCTGTTCTTCCTCCTCCTCCTCTGATATGCGGGGAAAAAAGACCAGGAAGAGGAAGAAGAAAAGACACAACAAGACCAAGCCCAAAAAGTGTGTGAAATTTGGAAAAAGAAGTAAGTGCTGTTAGGTAATGCAGTATCTGTTGACTATAGTTTAATAATGCAGTACTACTTACCATTTTTACCTGGTCCCCCAAAGGGATTGATCAGGTATTGCAATGACCCTGTCCGTGTGTGTGTGTGAATGTCCGCCTGCAATGACCCTGTCCGTCCACATGGAGGACCAGGTTGCCATCTCTGATTGCACTTGTTTTCTTTGCAGTGAAGACGTCAGAAGATGTTGTCAACAGGTAGAGGGCCGTGTTGCGGACATACAAAAAAAACCGAAGCCTTCGCAGCAGCTGCGAATATCACGACGTGGACCGCAACACAATAGCTCTCACTGCCGTTATAGCTGAAATGTTTCTTGCAGCTGATGAAGAAAAGGGTCGAATCCCAAAATTCACTGGCCCAAAATTAATGCAGTATGCAAACGAATGTAAAGCATTCCTTGACACCGAGCCACAGCTAAAAGAAAGAATTCAAAAAATGAAACAAAATGGAGAGCTGTTACCTGTGTCTTATAAAACAATACCTTAGCTGGGACACTGTATGTTTTTTTCTGGTTTGTATAACATCCCTTCTCTTCGATGTCTGTATTATTTTGAGTTTTTGTACTTTCATTTGATACTTTTTTATAATTTAACTGAAAAATGGCACCAGATACAATATGTGCTCAACTTGTTTGTGTTATTTATGCATAAAGAATGTAGCCAGAGATGATGACTTATGTTTGCCAAGTCAGCTTCATTAAGATAACTACAGATGTAAAAGGGATGTTTTGTTGTGGATTAAAAAAAAAGGTTAATAAAAGTTCTGCAGTCCAGATATTTGTCTGTTGACTTAAATAATTTCAGCATGTGGTAGCTTGTTTCACATAGCAGATGGTAATAATGAAGTAACTGAATGGAAATAGGTGATTATGCATTTTACAGCCCTGATACTGTGTAGTTTCCTTAAAACTACCTCATTTATTTCAAGGTAATTACACAAAAACAACACTAAATATCATAAGGAGGATACTTGATGGGTATGTCACCACAACTGAGAAATTAAGTAGGAATAGGCAATAGTGTATTTTACAGCACTGATACCATGTAGTTTCTGCGAAATCACTTCATTTGTTTCAGTGCAGTAACAGGAACAACATGTCATTTTTACCATCTAACTACTACAATGCCTTGGTTAGGTGCTTTTATCACTAAGTTGTTATGTCATAACATTTGATAGTAACCATGTACTTACCAACATTCATACCCCTTTATAACCCCACCATGCTGGTGTAATGACAGACGTATTACTTCACAATAAGTAAATCCTGAACTAAATAATTACCATTTCATTATACCTTTAAATTAACACAGTTTGCATTGTTATTGTCAAAAAACTCCACTGTAATTGTTTGGAAACTGCATGGTAATTACTTGTAATAAGTGGTTAAAAAATAGTATTACCATGAAATTATGCATATATTACCATAAAATTACCCACCTATTACCGATCTGTAAAGTAAAGTGTTACCGAGATTTCCATAGAAGGACGTTTTTTTTTTTTTTTTTTTTTGCATAAAATAATATTGCAACATGCAAGTGATTAAAAACAAAAACATCTTCCACGTGTGTCAGGGTTTTATTCCTGCGGAATAGGAGGATACGTACAAACTTTAAGAGTTTCCCTGCTCTCCATAAAGTTGGTGATATATTGGAAATTGTGTTGGCAAAATTATAGGCATTCATGGACAAAATTACTTTTGTCTGTAAAAATGTGTTTATTTTCTCCACAAAGTCAGAGGGGTGAGGTGAGGAGGGTCTGCGTAGTGTTCCATGACCAAAGCGCACAATGCGTTACCGTAGCGATAATACATGACACAGACACAAGGCAGGGAGCAAATGTGAATCTACAATCACTTTCATAGCTGCAGCTTGGTGTATAGATTAGACCACATGTATTAGGCGCTGAAGCTTTAACATTGCATTTTAGAAATTCTGTAGATTTAAGAATTGCCTAGTAACACATCTGACTAATAAATACTGTGAAAGAGGAAGAAGACTTTGTACTGTATTGTCTGTAGCAATATTTAGTTTTTTGCTAAGTCAATGTTTTACCCCTCTAACAGTTTGACTGGGTTCACGTTACCAGCACATTAAGTTTTTGCCTTGGTATTTCCACATCTACAGGTAACAACTAATACAGACAGGTACAGGCAGACGGCTGTAAACACACAGAAGTGTAGTAACAAAGTGGTAACATTGCATTTTAGAAATTCTGCAGATTTAAGAATTGCCTAGTAACACATCTGACTAATAACTACAGTGAAAGGGATACAGTGTAGACATTTTTTGTATTGTTTGTAGCAACATTTGTTTTTTTGTGCTAAGTCAGTATTTTACCCCTCTAACAGTTTGACTGGGTTCATGTTAACAGCACCTTAGTTTCCTCCTTGGTGTTTCCACATCTACAGGTAACAACTAATACAGACAGGTACAGGCAGAGACAGCTGTAAACACACAGAAGTGTAGTATCTCATTTTCAGTCAACATTGTGCTGTGTTCTACATGTATTGCTTCATGATAATTACATTTACACAATAATTACAAAATATATTTTAACAATAAGTTGGTCATAAAACTTGTCAAGAAACTAGTCAAGAAAAAAAACCCTGTATCAGATTATGTCGCTGTTAGGATACAGAAGGGATTGTTTTCCTGTTAGAAGTAGGTTTTCCAGCATGTTTACATAAGGCTCTAGTGAGGGCCTCCCAAAGCTCCTTGTTCCTTAAGCTGTAGATGATGGGGTTGAGCAGAGGCGTTAGGACTGAGTACAGCACTGCCACGATCATGCGTGCGTTGGGAGAGAACGTGGCCACACGATAGGAGATGTACACACATGCGGCGGACACGTACGAGATGCAGACCACTATCATGTGCGACGCACAGGTGGCGAACGCCTTCATCTTCTCCGCCCTTCCCATGCCGTGCACAGCCTTGCCTATGCTGATGTAGGAGGTCAGGATGAGACAGAACGTGCCAATGAGGACAAACATGGCGGTACTGAGAGACACGACACCGTTGACTGTCGTGTTGGCACAGGCTAGCCTCACCACTGACGAGTGGTCACAGAACACGTGTTGGACCAGATTGGGCCCGCAGAAGGGCAGTGGGACCGCTAGAGAAAGCGCCGGCAGGATGATCACGAACCCAAAGAACCACGCTGCCACCACGAGCAGGATGCACACCTTCTTAGTCATGATGGCAGCGTATCGTAGTGGGTTACACACAGCTACGTAGCGGTCATATGCCATGACGGTCAGGATGGAGCGGCCGGTCACAGCCATAGACAGGAAAAAGTACATCTGCAACAAGCAACCACTTCTTGAGATAGTGTGTTCCTCCTTCAGTAAACCTGACAGCATGTTAGGGATAGTTACTGTTGTATACACCATGTCGGAGAAAGACAGGTTATGAAGGAAGAAATACATAGGAGACTTTAGCTTAGGGTCTGTTCTGACCAGGTATATAATCATGCTGTTGCCACATAAGACCATAATATACACAATTAAGAAAATACTAAACATGAGCATTTTCTTCTCCTGAAGTCCCTCTATGACAAAAAATGTGACTGAATCAGAGACATTCATGTTTTCAAAAGATGTTTAAAATCCTGCGCAGGAAAAGAAAATAAATCTTTGAATATATTCACAATTTGCTCCAAAATACCTAGCCTGGGTGTGGCCCCAATAATTCAGATATTTAAAACTGGTTAGTTTGTATCACCATTAAAATTACTAGTCACCATGAATGAATAAATAGCTTAATATTTAAGACAATACATTTCCCAATTTCTCAACATATTTCAATAAGATACATTTCTAGGGATATGGGCTATTTATCAATTATTTTCAGATTTAATCATAAAAATATTATCTATACATTTAAAACATTGTGAATATTATTTTCATTTAACATCAACCTTAAACATTTGTAGGACACAGATATCATCACATTAAAAAAAGAAAATACATTTAATGCAACTTACATTAAAATTATATTAGATATTGCGCAAGATTACCCACTATCACCTGCAAGCCACTGACTACACACAGTGCACAGCAAACTTTGTCTTAAATAGACTTAAAAGAGACTTTCTGAGAATTGCAATGACATCATCTCATAGTGTTTAATAGAGCCATTAAAAGTTTCACCTCCTCATAATTAATCTCAAGAACTTACATGTGCTCCTGCTTAGGACCAGGTCATGTTGTGACAAAAACATGAGGCCCACAAGTGTGTTGTAATTGCTTCCTACATGTACAGTATTCCTCTCTAGTGTACAATTACTGATGGCAATTTTGTAATTTCACAAAACAAAGTTACTAATTGAACAGTAAACAATGTTGTTTTTTAAAGTGCAGGAGCCCTCTATGATTACTGGTACTCTAATTAAAAGATATACTGCAGAATGGATTGGGCTACTGTTTTTGTATCGCGGGCGGAATTTGAGAGTGAATCAGTTTAAATTTTAAATTGGCAATAAGCAAACATAACTGCATGGCAAAAATAGCACAGAGCTTACTGCTAAGAATATATTTTCTTGAGTTTATCTAAATATACCAAATTGGGCAACCAACATAAGCGTATTTGTCTTAGACAAAGCTTGGATGTGAGCCCTTGTAAAAAATTGGACAGCAAAGGGAAAGCTTTATTCATTCTTGTAATGTTTTAATCTATAAGCCATAAAGGTGCATTACAAACATTTCCATTCTATTTGACAAAAAAAAGCACACAAAGACACTTCACCAAGTCCCTCTTGCTCTCTCTCTCTCTCTCTCTCTCCCCCTGTCTCTCTGTCTCCCTGTCCCTCTATCTCTGTCTCTTTCTCTCTGTGTGTGTCTCTCCCTCTGCTTGTCTGGTATGTAGAGCAAGTGTGCATTTGTGTGTGAAGTGGCGTAGTGTGGGTAGATTGCTTGTGTTGGATTGCGAGATGTGTATCAATCAGACTCACTGTGGGGGAGCACCCAGGATGAGGGACGAGACATATGCTGGATATTTAGTGTCGGCTGAATGTCTGTATATTGTGCTTACACAACATGCTGAACCTAGCTGTGGAAATTATTGGGACTTTTGTGAGGCAGTTTACTAAGGGTGAGTTAAGGTTTTGTGTCTCAGGTCCCATACAGGTGTCATTTAGGGTTTAGTTACGAAACCTAATCGCACACAAAGAAAACAATTGTTTAGTAATGCTTATACTGTATACTCTACACAATTCCAAGTACCAGCCCAAAACAGCTACATTACCTGCCATCAGTAACCCCCCTCCTAGACATTTCCTATACAAAAGGCCTCAAAAGCAAGGCCTCAGGAAAATTACAGAGCTGGAGAGGTTTTTGAGAATACAGGCGCCATTTTAGCTAACGCAGGCAACAGACCTTACAGCCAAAGTTCAGAACGTTAACCCTTTAAGACGCACGCCCTATTATAACTTTGCTGTTACCAGTATGACCAATGACCAAGTTGTAATGTGTTACTAAAGACTTTCTTTAATGTCGTAGTAATGTTGTAATGTTGTAGTTACCTTTTTTTCAGTCACAGTGAGTCGTAGTGCCGGCGGTACGGTGACCGCTAAGAGGCTACTCAGAGATAACACAGCACTGTGGCTATAATTGTCGGGATAAGTTCAGTTCAACTTAGATGATACACAATTACCAAAGATAATTAATGGAACCCTGTAAATGATCCTCAATGTTTATATCACTCAACCCTTATTTTTTACAGCTAAGCAGTTTTTCACTAACAGTTATCAACACAACGGCTGTGCTATGTGTGTGTGAAGTATATTTGGAAATATGTTCTTAGCAAATCACTGTGATGTCAAGCACATGAAAACATATTTTATTTACTTAGTTATTCATTAAGAAGTATTTGATTTTGCCACCTCAGGAAATGTGGTAGTAGTGGTGTCACAGTTATGGGCTGAAGTGGATATCACCTTTGAATACAGTCACAAATATTTGCTTTAGTCAAGACAAACATCATACCAACAGCTACTGAAGTAGCAGGACCCCCCCAACCCCACCGACCCCCTCATAGGCAGTCAAGACAGAGTGTGCCACATGCACCCAGGGACTACTTGCTACTTGAGTTGGGTTTGGACGCCATAATGTCTTACAGCTACTAGTTCACAGTGATTGTAAATGCATATTTTGAAAAGTGGTATACAGATAAAGTGCACATCATGGGAAACATCTAGATGCCATACGGCCAACATCTCCTGAAGTCATTATGCTTTGCCATCTTTTATTTATGCTAACTTGTCAGATCCAGTGGCCCTATACGCCTCTATAGTAATGAGGCCCTTTATGATACTGTACACCAGCTGAAGAATTGCAGTTGTTTTTACACATTGGTTAGCTTCATGCGTCAACTACCCACCACATTTTTACATGTGTTCTCGTATTCAGTCAGTCAGCCATGCAAGCACTTCGGAGCAAATTCAAATAAAAGAGTCCTCTGAATGATTTGCTGTATTGATTTGACCATGGTCTTTGCGCCTTGTGATTGCACCTTAGGCGGAACCTAATTATGCAACACTAAATGGGTTTCTATTAGTGGTAATACACCTGACTTGTGTAACTATATTGTAAGCAGTGGAAAACTACTAAGAGAATGCCATGCTGTTGAATGTGCGTGGCATGGTTTCTTTAAATACAGGACATTAGCTGCTAATGAGTTTGCTGTTTAGTACACACTTCATTTAACAACAAAAGGTAAAAGAAAAAAATCTCCTTTTTCAGCCAGAATGCATTTTTTTGCAGTTACACACGGAGCAGCTTTGATTTACAGAGAAAAAAATCTCTGAAACCACAAGGTGGAAAAAAGAGACATGTTAAAGAGAAAGGACAGACAAAACACGGAGGAAAGGGGTGGCTGGTTGAGGGTATTTCTCAAACAACAACAAAAAAAAGAAAAATCACTGTGATTCAATCATGCTTAATTCTATTTTGATAATTGTCAGCATTTGCGTCCCCCGTCTCTCCGTAGGGATGTTGTGACTTGTGTATGAGACTGACAATGAAGTCGGCAACAACAGCTGCTCGGTGCCGGCTAGCTCCTGCACCTCCCCGCTCGAGTCTTGTCAGTCACATTTCCCCTAATTAACTAACATCTGCTTTCCATTTTCAGTTACACTGCTTCGCCAGCTTGTCTCATCTGAATCCGCGGCTCCTGACCTCCCAGGAGGAAGCGCCGTGCTGTCAAAAGAACTCCCGGCTTCCAGCCCCCGCGCACAAAAGGTGACTCTGTACAGCGACAAAAACACATCAGTAAACGGGCCGGCGTGCACTGGAGGCAGACACCAGCAGGACCGGGGGCCCGGCCGGGCTGAGCCCCGCGCTTACGGGGACGCCATCCGATCCTCGGCCGCCATACGGAGGTGCTGTCTGGCCCCAGCGCCGGGTACCATGTGCTGTGCCATGCAGTGCAGTGCGCCAGCCTCCTGTGGCATTGTTCTCTGAAAGCCAGCGCCACCAACACTGTGGGTCTATTACACAAAGGACCAAATCACCCCACTCAGTGCATTGCCACCAACACTGTGGGTCTATTACACAAAGGACCAAATCACCTTACTCAGTGCAGCACCACCAACACTGTGGGTCTATTACACAAAGGACCAAATCACCCCACTCAGTGCAGCACCACCAACACTGTGGGTCTATTACACAAAGGACCAAATCACGTCATTCTGTGCAGCGTTATTCCCCTCGGGCTGTAGGCACCACCTCTAGCGTCACTCTAACACACGTGTGTGTGTGTTTATTTGTGTGTGTGTGTGTGTGTGTGTGTGTGTGTGTGTGTGTGTGTGTGTGTGTGTGTGTGTGTTTGTGTGTGTGTGTGTGTGTGTGTGTGTGTGTGTGTGTGTCCAATGAGAGAGGACAGCATTGGCGTTGGAGAGTGGGTATGACTGAATATATGTGTGCATATGTGTGTTTGTGCTTGTGTGTGTGTGTGTGTGTGTGTATGTGTGTGTGTGTGTGTGTGCGTAGGTGTGTGTGTGTCCAATGAGAGAGGACAGCATTGGCGTTGTAGAGTGGGTATGACTGAATATACGTGTGCATATGTGTGTTTGTGCTTGTGTGTGTGTGTGCGTATGTGTGTGTGTGTCCAATGAGAGAGGACAACATTGGCGTTGGAGAGTGGGTATGACTGAATGTTTGTGTGCGTATGTGTGTTTGTGCTTGTGTGTGTGTGTGTGTGTGTGTGTATGTGTGTGTGTGTGTGTGTGTGTCCAATGAGAGAGGACAACATTGGCGTTGGAGAGTGGGTATGGCTGAATGTTTGTGTGCGTATGTGTGTTTGTGCTTGTGTGTGTGTGTGTGTGTGTGTGTGTGTGTGTGTGTGTGTGTGTGTGTGTGTGTGTGTGTGTGTGTGTGTGTGTGTGTGTGTGTCCAATGAGAGAGGACAACATTGGCGTTGGAGAGTGGGTATGGCTGAATGCGCATCACATCACAAGAGCAGCTCAGACGGCAGCAGCTGGCACCGGTTGCAGTGATAATGCATTTATGATGCCGTTTGCCTATCACACAACAAAAAGAACTTAGTGACGGCCAGCATAATGGAACAGATGCCGTATACTGCCAAGTGGAAAATACCGCTGCATCGCAGGTCATTTTTCAAAACTGTTTAGTGTAATTACAATAATTGAAAACGAATGCCGAAATGCAATGCAGAGAAGAAATGGGGGTGCAATTCTTTAAAATACTGGCCATCCCTCTGTTATTAGGGGAGAGGGCGGGGGGGCTTTGGACACCCCTCTGGTCATGTTATTTCCACATGTGGTGTTTGTGGATGTGCACAGTAGGCATAATCAAAGGGCTATTCACACACGGTGTGTGGGGCTGGCATGACAGGAGAAGCAGGTAAATATTCCTGGGTGTTGCACCTCTTAAATGCAACAAGCTTTAAATGCTCTATGAAGCAGAGATAGCCCTATTCAGTTGCAAAAGCAGCGGAGCGACTCAGAAATGGTCATATTTGTTTTTTGATCCAACGCTTCGAGAGGGAACAATCCCTCCCAAGGTTTAAAAAACAAAGGCTAAATGATTACATTTAAGGCAAAATATAACAGATGGGTTTGGCTAAAAATATATGATTTTGTACAAATGATTGCATTTTCTCCCCTTTGGTGTGAAAAGTAGATTCAAGAACACTTTTAAATAATTTGTTCAATTTGTTCCACAGCCAAAGAACAGCGGCTGGGTGGAAATTCAGATTCATTAAAACTTAATTAATATGCATCATTATGTAAATGAGGTTGCAGTTAATGACTTCTTAAAAGAAGCCTTCCTTAATTAGTTCACTTTTAATGGTCTCATCATTTATCTTTTTTCTTTGAAGCAGAATGACATGTGGAAGTACCCATTCCCGAAAGTGCTAAAATTTTCCATTTTTTAATTATTCTTATTTCCTTAATTTTTATATGATTAAGAATGCATTTACAGAGCTAAATAAATGAGAAAACTCACACTTTTTTCAGATACGCTTATTCCCATTAAAACTCAGCACGGCAAGGCAAAGTAAAGTGAGAGGTGGTGTTGAAGAGGAAGCATTTTGCTTACAATCATATGCTATTTACAAGGACTTTACAAATGGTTTAGGACATCACCTGAGGACCTAAGGGTTGGCATTACATATTTATTGATTGATTAAATACTTGATTCATTTAACTGTAATGTCTGACCATTTTGTTTTAAAAAAGATTAGACCTAGATTTTCTGTTATTACTTGTGCAAGGGCATTAAAGACACCCATAGTACTAAGGTTTTAATAGATTGTATAATACTTTGGCAGAGAGAGAGAGAGAGAGAGAGAGAAAGGGAGAGAAAGAAAGAAATACAGGGAGAAACAGACAGAAAGTCAGATGGGGAGAGAGCGGGAGAGATAGAGAGAGAGACAGAGAGACAGAAAGAGAAAGAGAAGGACCGAGAGAGTGAGATGGGGAGAGTAAGACAGAGAAAGAGACAGAGAGAGTGAGGTGGGGAGAGAGACAGAGAGAGGGAGAGAGAGAAATAGAGAGACAGAAAGTGAGATGGGGAGAGAGAGAGAGAGGGAGAGAGAAAGAGAGACAGAGAGAAAGTGAGATGGGGAGAGAGAGAGAGAGGGAGAGAGAAAGAGAGACAGAGAGAAAGTGAGATGGGGAGAGAGAGAGAGAGGGAGAGAGAAAGAGAGACAGAGAGAAAGTGAGATGGGGAGAGAGGGAGAGAGGGAGAGAGAAAGAGAGAAAGTGAGATGGGGAGAGAGAGAGAGAAGGAAGGAGAGATAGAGAGAGACTAGTTTGAATGTGGAGAGCAGGACTAGATGAGGCCAATCTCACTATGGATAGCCAGTGGCACTTCATACGCGTACACAAACAAGCACTCAGACTGCGTCTTTGCATTTTTCTATAAGAAGACCATCTGTTTATTCATCGCCAAACATTCATTAAATTTAATTTCCCTGCCAAGGAATCTGATTTAAATGGTACTTTTGAAGCCTGCGGTGAGGTGGAATTAACCCTTCAGAGTCCACTCTCCTTTCACAATCACAATCTTCCCAACAGATCCGCATCCAGCATGATGGATCCTTGATGGCTATGCCATCGACCTTAGTGAAGTTTACAAACACAAAAACGTTTATCTGTGTCTTTTTTTTACCTGACATACTGTAACTTGGATTTGTTTTTAGTCTTAATCTTAGGCAATACGATGCAATATGATATGATACGTTTTTATTTAATATCTTGCAAAAAATATAATTAAAAAATTAATCTCTCATATGCAATCAGGATTTAGAATGGGAAAAAAGCCCCAAAAAGCCACACTGAGCACTGTTTTTTAGTCTGAATCTTAGGCATTTATATTAATAAATTCAGACTGACTTTCTTCATTCTTCATTGACTTATACAGCACGTGTTTGAGGCAGACAGGACTGGGTCTCAGTGTGTAGGTCGCCCAGCAGTAGTGCCCAGGGACAGAGTCCAACTCTTGTCTGGGTCTGCCGCTTCCTGTTTGTGGGTCTGAGTGCGATTCGAGGGGGTAATCCGCCAGGTCTCAGCCAGAGCTGAGCCGGAGCCGTGCCAGATCAGCCCAGGGCTCCAGTTAGACATGATCTGGGCAGGCAAGCGCTAATGACAAGCGGGACACTCGCTGCGTAATGCAGACGCCCACTAAGAGGCCCAATCTGTCATCTGCCTTAGCACCGTCCAAAGCCAGATATAAATAAGATCTACTCTCCTGCCTTTTCTTTTCTTCTCTTCTTTTCTCTCTCTCTCTACCTCTCTCTCTCTCTCTCTCTCTCTCTCTCTCTCTCTCTCTCTCTCTCTCTGCCAATTTGACCATGTACTTGTGTTCCCAGTCATGAGTAGCTTGCATTGCAAGTACTTTTATTTCTTCAAGCATGATGTCAGCGGCAGAAATACATGACGAGAAAGGTACTGTAAGCAGGGGACACTTAGATGATTGTAGATGCTTTAACCAGCTGCTGACAGTAATGGTGAAATACGTATTCTCATCCACTCCAGGTATGTGCAAAAATGATCTCTTAGCTACTTCTGTCTTGTGGAAACAACCTGTTTTAAATAAAAGTGTATGCAGGGCATTCAGCATTACAGCACATTAAGACAATCTTAGATAAGTTGTATCCTTAAATCTGTAAGTGTTTTATTCCTAATCAGATCACCCCCGTGCTGTGTTCTGGATCAGGCCCAGGTCTCGGTCACTCTTAGCCAGCGAGGGGAGAGAAGAGGAGAAGAGAGGAGGATAGAGGAGAGGAGAGGAGGGGAGAGGAGAGGAGAGAGTAGGCGACAGAAGAGGAGAGGAGAGTAGGGGAGAGGAGAGGAGAAGAGGGGAGAGGAGAGGAGAGGGGAAGGGAGGAGAACAGAGGAGGGGAGAGGAGAGGAGACGAGAGTAGGGGTGAGGAGAGGAGAAGAGAAGAGGATAGAGGAGAGGAGAGGAGGGGAGAGAAGAGGATAGAGGAGAGGAGGGGAGAGAAGAGGAGAGGAGAGAGGAGGGGAGAGGAGAAGGGAGGAGAGAGGAGGGGGGAGGAGAGGAGAGGAGAGAGGAGGGGAGAGGAGAAGAGAGTAAAAAAAAGAGGAGAGAGGTTTGTGTGGCGTTCAGGGACTTCCTTTTTCCTGTGACAGTGCAGCACTGTTGAGCACATGAAACGTGTGTGTGTGTGTGTGTGTGTGTGTGTGTGTGTGTGTGTGTGTGTGTGTAGGTGTGTGTGTGTGTGTGTGTGCGTGTGTAGGTGTGTGTGTGTGTGTGTGTGTAGGTGTGTGTGTGTGTGTGTGTGTGTGTGTGTGTGTGTGTGTGTGTGTGTAGGTGTGTGTGTGTGTGTGTGTGTAGGTGTGTGTGTGTGTGTGTGTGTGTGTGTGTGTGTGTGTGTGTGTGTGTGTGTGTGTGTGTGTGTGTGTGTGTGTGTGTGTGTGTATGCCCGTGCAGCCTGTGTTGTTATTTCCGGTGGAAAGATCATGCCGACGAGTGCGAGTGATGAGCGAGAGGCGCACGTTATGCCTGGTGCACTTGTCGCACTCACATGTCACACTCACATGGCACGTTTTGGCATAAAAATGGCTTCAGGTTCATTACTGGAGCATACTGGAGCATGCATACTGGAGCTGCTAATAACCAAGCTCGGTAGCTGTATTAAATTTAAATGTTGAATTATGGCCCTCCATATCTGCATGTTCTATTCAACCTCCCTGCCAGTGTTACGCAGAGCAAGCTGGAGTTACACGTATGTGAGATTCAAAACATATTCTGTTTCAAGTTATTATTGTCCAAAAACAGTTTTATTCAAGCCACAACAGGCAAATATTTAGGTGGCCCTGACTGTGGAGTGTTTAGGCAATGAGGGTTATTTTTTTACCAACTCACCACTGTGTGTTTGAGAGAAAGCAGGAGAAAATAGAGTATGTTGCCACGGAGTGTTTTTGGGTGCAAAGCCACTGTGTGTTTGAGAGAATGCGGGACAAAGAGAAAAAAAAAAGAACTTGTTGCCATGGACCCTTTTTTGGTACAAAGCTTAACTTCACATATTAAGGCTGGGAATGAAGCTATCATAAACAAACACAGCCTACTAAACAATAACTGTCTGCTTACTGTAATATCAGCCCAGCCCCACCTCTTGTTCATATATATATTGAATATGAAAGGATCAATACTTACGACGGGCGACAGAGGCGAGAAGAAAAATATACAGTATAATATACAGTTCTGAAACATTTTTACAAGAAACACCATGAGACACTGTGAAGCTTTATCTCGCCTCGGGTATATAGATTATGCATTAAGCATAGACCCATGTGCCAGCCATCAATCAAAATGCATAAAGACAACATAAATAACTTATTCATACCATCTTACAGGAATAAATGGCATTACACAATTAAAGTTCATCAGATTAAGACCCAAATGTTAGATTGCCATTAGAACATTTACCAGAATCAGCATTTAAGTGGTCATGCCTATATTTTTTAACAATAGATGGTCAATGATGGCCACATGTAGTCTTCATAAATGTATCTAAATCTAAAAATCTATGACTGAGAGCTGATTGATGTTCTCCAAAGTTGAGATTAGGGAGAAAAAAAAAAACAAAAGACAGAAGAAAGAAACAGAAAAAGGCATTAAGTTAGATGTTTGCGTCTGTGTAAGTGAGATGGAATCCTCCTCGGTGAAATATTTATGTTGCATGCCAAAAGAAAAGCGGTACTTACACAAGCAGAAAGTCTTGCCTGAACACACACACAAGCACACACACACACACATAAACACAAACACACACACACACACACACACACACACACACACACACACACACACACACAGTCCGTCATGTTCTCAGCATCTGTATTCGTATACTATGGTAATCATAAGAGGTGCCAATACCTTTCTGAGTTTATCTATTTATTTATTTACTTATTTATGTATTTATATATTTCCTACACTTCTAGTTCTTCCTCCTCTCTGTCTGTTTTTAATTCTGCATGGGCAAAGCTGTTTTATTTCCTCCGGAGTACAAATTACAGATTTCACAGTGGCAGGTGTTCTGTCTGTCAGTGTCGTTATGACAATCGCCCAAATCCTAAACATGGTGCTTATCCTTTCATCAAAACAGGATTTCTTCCACATTGGCTGATTTTAGAGCAACACGAGGTGTGCAGGCAGGCGGGCAGGCAGGCAGGCAGGCAGGCAGGCAGGCACCGAAGCGCCCTTCCGTCGAGCGAGCGAGCGAGCGCCGCGCTATTTTGGCACGACACAAACACACAAGCCGTCAGCCAGGCTGGCGTGCAGAGGTTCCAGTTGATTCATTAGTGTTGTTTGATACAAGCATTTTGCATTAACAATTAACAATGCATGCCCACTGCGCCCCTGGGTCGCTCCGGATGGCCATAAATAAGAAAGGTGCTTTGCAAAATTAAAGCTAATAGAGAGAGAGAGAGAGAAAGAGAGGAGTGGAGTGGAGTAGCAGACAGAGTGTACAGTATGCAGTAGAGGCTGTAAGAGGCAATCAAAGCCTACTTCCTGAGATGGACGTTATATAATCCAGCCAGCAGTTTTATGATTTTTGTTTTTAAATCTTAAAGTGGGAAAGCTGCATATTACGATCCTGCACATGGCCACGTCTTCTTAGAAGAGGCTAAAGCTGATATGTAGTCAATGCTGGGTGTAGATTTTATGGGAATTTTTAGAAAAACAATCTGCAGCAGTTTTCCACTCGATTGTTTATCTCGCTTGTGTACTTTGAGAAAAAAAGTAGTTTCAGCTGAAGAGTGTTCAATGAAATCATTTCTGACTCAATTCAAAATTGGAAAATCTGGGTTGGTGTATGTATAGATTTAACTTCATTTTTTTATAATGAACAGAGAGCAGTTATAAAAATCTGAAGGGACCAACATATAAATAGTAGAAAAGTCTACAGAAGAAGCTTTGGAGTCAATATTTAATTAACGTGCCAAGCATCTTAGACATAGAACGTGAAATTATTATATTGTCATGGAAACTTGGAAACTGGCTATTTACTCGAAAACAGACAATGTGAAATATTGTATAATCGCAGAGCCGCATGGTTGGAGATGGAACACCAGCACACGCACTAACACACACACTTTTCATTCCTGTTTCAGCGCCTCATCACTGCACAGCTTCATTTAGCACACAGAAGACACATAAGACAGACTAGGCAGAGAAGACTCTCCATGCATCAAGCTTTGTTGTTGCTTTTTGCATGTGTGTGTATGCCTGTGGGTGGGGATGTGGCATGAGCACATGCATGCTTCTGTGTGTGTGTCTGTCTGGAGGTGGGACGTGTGTGTGTGTGTGTGTGTGTGTGTGTGTGTGTGTGTGTGTGTGTGTGTGTGTGTGTGTGTGTCTGTGTGTGTGTGTGTGTGTGTGTGTGTGTGTGTGTCTGTGTGTGTGTATGCCTGTGGGTGGGGATGTGGCATGAGCACATGCATGCTTCTGTGTGTGTGTCTGTCTGGAGGTGGGACGTGTGTGTGTGTGTGTGTGTGTGTGTGTGTGTGTGTGTGTGTGTGTGTGTCTGTGTGTGTGTGTCTGTGTGTGTGTGTGTGTGTGTGTGTGTGTGTGTGTCTGTGTGTGTGTGTGTGTGTGTGTGTGTGTGTGTGTGTGTCTGTGTGTGTGTGTCTGTGTGTGTGTGTGTGTGTCTGTGTGTGTGTGTGTGTGTGTGTGTGTGTCTGTGTGTGTGTCTGTGTGTGTGTGTGTGTGTGTGTGTGTGTCTGTGTGTGTGTGTGTGTGTCTGTGTGTGTGTGTGTCTGTGTGTGTGTGTCTGTCTGTGTGTGTGTGTGTGTGTGTGTCTGTGTGTGTGTGTGTGTGTGTGTGTGTGTGTGTGTGTGTGTGTGTGTGTCTGTGTGTGTGTGTGTGTGTGTGTCTGTGTGTGTGTGTGTGTGTGTGTGTCTGTGTGTGTGTGTGTGTGTGTGTGTGTGTGTGTGTGTGTGTGTGTGTGTGTGTGTGTGTGTGTGTGTGACGAGAGAATGGCTTTTGTTTTTCTGTGTTTGCTGGGTATTATTGTAGGAAGTTCAATTCTTCAAAAAAAAAAAAATCCCAGCAGGCAGAATTTCAGTTCAACCGTGTTTCTGTTGTAGTTGCTTTTTTTGCTAACAGTAGATTGCCTACTAATTTCACAGGCACTTTTCAAGAATCGATCCATTCAAATCTTATTTTGTGTCACTAGTCGATCCCCCCACCCCAGCCCAGCCCGTCCCCTCTCTGCTGTACGATGCAGATGAGAAATATAATACAATCAGCAGCCATAGATAAAGGCAACGTACTTTTTGTTTAGAAAAATAAAACACACATGATAAATAATTTAGCGCAACTGGGATTACAATATGTTTTCAAATCAGGGAAAAAACAAAGAATGCGCCACGCTAAAGGCAGGGCTGTTTGCACTGCCTCAGAGTTAGTTTAATGCTAAATACAGAGCGAGAGAGAGAGAGAGAGAAAGAGAAAGAGAGAGAGAGAGAGAGCAGAAAACAAAGAGAGCGAGTGAGAGGAAGAGAGATGTGCAAACTGCTTATGCAAAAATAATTGGTAAGTTCCATGTACGGCACGCTCTGTTGTTCAAATCTGGTCTTTGTTGCCCTTGTTTACAGCATGTTAATTGGTGCATTGTCACCCCAAGAGTGGTCCGCTGTTCCCCCTCTTTCCCTCCTGCACTCCTCTGAGATCTTTGATTCATTACGTCGACGTCTAGCCCACTTCTTTCACATTCACTTCCACCCGGCTTTGTGCTAACTTCCCCTTCTCATAGCCCACCGTAGCATGTCACAAACAACCATACTATTGAAGTCCTGATGTGTAGTTCCGCTCCTCATAGCCCACCGTAGCATGTCACAAACAAACCATACCATTGAAGTCCTGATGTGTTCAGAGGACCAGAGATAGCAGCCGTGTAATGCTGTGTTTTATTAAATCGTCTAGTGATAAAATGTTATGTGGGATCAAATTAGCATTATGGATTGTTAACATAAACAAAAACATATTTTTTTATTACAAATATGACAAAAGACAAAAAATTACAAGGGAAACTAAACAAAAAACCAATATGTGTACTTGTGTAGTTGCGTATGTGTTTATGTGTATAAACTTCCTCCCCATCTATCAGTACTATATTCAGCTCTCAGTACTCACTGCCACTGGAATGTGTTTGGTGTTGATCTGTAGTGATCTATTCTTGTGTTAGTGCGTTACCGCTGGTTAGCGTGAACAAATGTTAGGTTGTTGAGCCAGGCTTCCTTTGATGAACTTCAGTCACAATTCAGTTTTCCTCTTTAGGATGTTTAGCTAAGAAGGACCATCATAGGTTATAGTCATAGGGTATAGGTTAAGTTTAAGAAATAGAGGAAAAAATGCTTCATAAAATGTTAGTTATAAGCATCAAATTACTGGCTCTTTTCCTTTGTTAGTGTGATTTAGGCAAGACATTTTCGGTAACATTTTTTTTTGTCATTTTGAAATACTTCTCGACAATCATGTCTCATACCACAAAATGGGGCATTTTTTTATTTATTTGCATTAAGTTAAAATAAAAGAGTTAGTAATTAAAATGATGGTTAAGTATTCATTTAAAATAACAAACTATAAAATAACAAAGATGAAATCTAACTCTATATTACTCTCAACATGTGGCTGAACACTTTATAGACATTTAGGTGTTTTATTAAATTATTTCTGCACTCCTTTGTCAACAACAGATTTAGTTCTGCTGATGAGAGACATGTCACAGAGGCGTTTGTTTGTTTGTCTTGAAACAGCTGTGTGTGCGGAAGCAGAGCGAACTTGACGAAGAGGAGGAGGAGGAGGAGAAGAGGAGGAGGAGGAGAGGAGGAGGAGGAGACACTGGGATGATTCTGACGCACCGGAGATGGCTCTGCTGCCGTCGCCGCAGTCGCTGTTGCCGTGGACTCCGCCCGAGTTCCTGCAGGTGGGCGCACCTTGTCACCCTGGGAGTAGTGGAGGCAGGGGCACAGCGGGCGAGGGGGGTGAGAGGGGGTGGGGGGTGTGCAGGCAGCGGGCGAAGGGGGGGGCGAGCCACAGCGGGCGAGGGGGGGTGGCGAGAGGGTGTGTGGGTGCAGGCAGCGGGTGAAGGGGGGGCACAGCGGGCGAGGGGGGTGGGGCGGTGCAGCGGGCGAGGGGGGTGGCGAGAGGGTGTGTGGGTGCAGGCAGGCGGCACAGGGAAACAGTGAGGTGGGGAGGGTAAACAGAGAGGTGGGGGCGGGCAGGAAGCAGGGAGGAAGCCACAGGGTAGGCCGCAGTCAGTCTCCAACTCTCTGCGCTGCATGCTGTCTGCAACACCCTCCATCACCTCCACACACACACACACAAACACACACACACATACACACACACACACCTCTAAGCATACAGGTAAACAGATACTAAACACACACACAAAAACTCACACAGACAACCCCCAGCCCACCAGCCCACCACCCCCCCTGGACACACACATACACACACACACACACACACACACAGATGCACATAGGCAAACACAAACACACATTCGCATATGGATATGAATAGACACAAACACACTTACACATGCACAGAAGCGCTAGTGTGTATGCAGATGTGCATTAACACCCATTGTCTTCTCTGTCGGGGACGTGGCGGTGCTCTGGCACCTCACAGGTGCTGTGACAGTGCTGCCCTAGTTAGCGCGCAGAGACGCCTGCGTCTGAGATCCTATCTCCTCCACGTCCCCGCCACCAAACATCTTATCAGATGCCGTCATACACGCACACAAAAACACACACCCCCTTCTTCATGTTTTTCAAAGGTTTCTATATAGTCACCCAGACACAAAGCCCCATCAGTTCAATACGGGGTCGTGGGTAGCACTACTAAAGTAGATATTGCGTCATTTATTCTACAGCAATATCGCATGATATTGCAATGGGCAATGTTGCACAGATTTCTGCTTCAGAGGGTTGCTTTTGAAAGTGCCCACAGATCAATTTAATAAACAAATAAAACTAAAGTTGTAATTAGTGGAGAAAAATTAAGGCTTGATTAGGAGGAGCATATGCTTTGATTTAATTTTATTTTGTAAATATTAAAATATGGTTCATCAGCAGTAGGTCGTGGTTTAACTCATTTAGAAAGTGCAGAAAAATATATAGTTAGGAACGAACTGTGATTACATCCTTATTTAATTTGTCTGATCTGTTTATTATATATAAGAACAAATTCAGTCAAAAATGTTTAGATTTTTTACTTAAAATATTTTTCTTAGAAATTTCAACATCCCACCCCTTGTTTACAGGGAATAATTCTGGTAAGCGAAAGGCTAATCTATCCTTTGCAAAACCAAGTCTTCAGCCTTGTGGCAATCACTGAGAATAAATTCAGTTAGGAAAAACTGTATGTGTGAAGTATACAACACCAGTAGATATTTTATTTATATCATCTTTGTGTTGCATATCGGACATTGTGGTGGCCCACCCTGTCAGCCACAACTGCTGGGAAACAGTTGCAGGAAAAATCATTTCTCATCTACTATTTATTGATGAATAAAGTTTACCCAGACCGTTTGTAAAATCGTGCTTACTGTTACCAGAGCACAGCTCCTGTATATGTAGCGTGCTTACTGTTACCAGAGCACAGCTCCTGTATATGTAGCGTGCTTACTGTTACCAGAGCACAGCTCCTGTATATGTAGCGCGAGCGTGGATCAGATGAGGAGTGGAACTTATCCCCCTCCATCAAAGGACGCTGCTCTCCGGTCCAGTGTCCAGTTGAAGGGGGGCAGACTTCATTTGATTGGCATATCCCATTTATTATCATGCAACCCGGGCGGCCATCCTGATTTGCTTTCTAGATTACCCAATCAGGCCCGAGAGTGAGCAATCTCTCTGTGATGTCATGAAGGCAGGCGGAATGTGGCCCATGCATGCGGTTTACAATGCAAAACGGCCAGAGACAATTTGAGCTTTCGCATCTCCTCTCGCGACCCCGTGTTTCTGTGTCAGCTAATTTAGCTGATCTAAGCGGCAAACACTGGCCGGCATAATCTATCTGGGCTCCGCAGTGCAACCTGGTTGCAGAAATAGTAACAACAGCCTTCTCCCAGAGCTCCATCTAACTTCTTTCTGCGGCGGCACAGACCGACACTCGTGGAAGTGCTGAGGAATCAGTCAGCACAGATCTCTCGCCTCCCTCAGAATAAGCCACCCAAATCACTTGGACTTAAAAATGACTTCTGAAGTTGAATTGTCAGCAGATGATAAATATTGAATCAAAGTGAATTATCCAAACAAAATAGATACGCACTAAGCTCTCCTATCCCCGCCTTCTTTTTTTATCATGAGTGGGAGACAGACAGAGAAAGAGAGAGACAGAGAGAACGAGACAGAAAAGGAGGGAGAGAGAAAAAGAGGAGAGAGGGAGAGATCTGCTCATTCATAGTTTAAGAAGCTAGCTCACTTGCTCTTCATAGTATAATTTACAAATGCAAAGATGATGAAAACGCTGCAATTATTGTGTATGATTTGCTTGTCCTTCCAGGTCGGTGTTTATGTGTGTGTGTTATTATTTAACTTGTGGCCAATATTAGCCATAATAGGTTACTTTTCAAACAGTGAGATTTAAAAAAAGGGGTGGTTGGGGGGTGACAAATCATATCAACAGAATTAGCAAACATGACTCTTTGGTTCGTTTTAATCAACTTTTGGTGCTTTTCATTTCAGAAATGTAATTCTGCCCTCCACTGGCATAAAACGGTGCACCCAGGAAAAGGAAAAGAAGAGGCGAGGAGAGGAGAGGAGAGGAGAGGAGAGGGAGAGGGAGCCTCTGTAGCTCTCTCCTCTCCCCTCAAATCTGCGTGCACGTCAGGGGGCTGGGCTGTTTAGCACCGTGCTGAACTGAAGCCTACATCCTACAGTATGTCAACAATATGAAACACTGATTTTATATTTTTCCCCCTTTTTACTACACACATCCTTAACATTTATTTCAGTAACTTTTGCATTTTAGCTTTCATCAATTATTTATTGTTTTATTAATTTCCTTCATTCAAAATTTGTATATAAAATTATAACAAATTGTACTAATTTAGGTACTATACAAAATAATGATCCTAGTGAAGGTTGTGTGTTATATAGTGCATTAGTGTTAATGGCGACCTTTGTGTAATTTCCTGTGTGTGTGTGCCATCTTTCTAACGCGACTGAGTTGCCAGGACAGGAAGAAGATGTTCACACGTCTGCAGTGTGACGCATGAGGGTGCCAGGCGTGTGGGGTGTGTGAGGTGTGTATGAGGAGTGTGAGGGGTGTGATCAGTGTTACTGAAGTGTCTTGTTGCAGGTGCCCAGGGTGCAGACAGCGAAACAGGGGTGTAGTTTTGCAGGTGGCCCACCAGAGCTTGGTTGATGTCAAGTTGTCGTTGTCGACACCCAAAACAATGTCAACTTGACATAACAAAAACCGAATGACACTTTATGGCAAGAATCATGAACATTGATGAAGTGTCATTAATGTGCATGACATGTGTCGTGGCATGCATATGACAGGCTCCTGTCACTCATACGTAGGCACCTACAAATAAAGTGTGACCTAGTTTTGCAGGTGGCCCAGGGTGCAAGCAGTTCAAGAGCGGTGTGGGTGTTTTGTGGGGTGCAGTTTTGCGGGTAGTCCAACGTAAGGGCACATAACGTGTGTGTAGTGTTTTGTGGGGTGCAGTTTTGCAGGGGGCCGAAGTGGCGTATACAATGTAAGGGCATGTGGTGTGCGAGCAGTGTTTTGTGGGGTGCAGTGTTTTGTGGGGTGCAGTTTTGCGGGGTGCCAAGTGGGGTACACATCATAAGGACATGTGGTGTACGGGCAGCGTTTTGTGGGGTGCAGTGTTTTGTGGGGTGCAGTTTTGCGGGGGGCCCGTAGTGCCTGAGTGGCGTAGATCTTGGTGAGGTGACACCATCTCGTCTCCCCCGGCGACATGGCATCTCATCTCCCCCGAGGAGCCCTCTGCACCCCCTATGCCACCTCAGGTGTTGCCACGAGCGACGGCATCAGGTCTCGGGGACTTGGGGAATCAAGCACAAACAATGATGTCCCCACACACACACACACCACACCCGTTTCTCCCCTCTGTCTTTTCTTTGCACACACACACACACACACACACCACACCCATCTCTCCCCTCTGTCTTTTCTTTGCACATACACACGCACACAGATGCGCACACACACACACACACACACACGCACACAGATGCGCACACACACACACACACACACACACACCACACCCGTCCCTCTCTTCTGTCTTTTCTTCGCACATACACACACACGCATATGCACACACACACACACACACACACACACACACACACACACACACACACACACACACACACCACACCCATCTCTCCCCTCTGTCTTTTCTTTGCACATACACACGCACACAGATGCACACACACACACACACACACACCCACACACACACCACACCCGTCTCTCTCTTCTGTCTTTTCTTCACACATACACACGCACACACACGCACATGCACACACACACACACACACACACACACACACACACACACACACACACACACACACACACACACACACCACACCCGTCCCTCTCTTCTGTCTTTTCTTCGCACATACACACACACGCACATGCTCACACACACACACACATACGCACGCGCACACACACACACACACACACACTCTCACTATTTTCTTTTGGTACCTTTAAGTACCCACACTGCTCCCCCCCTTTATTCTCCTCTAGGTGTCATATGTTAATAAAGAGCAGAATTCAAGATGAAATGGAATTTTGTTTTTGTCTGAGTGTGTGTGATGTTGAGAGTATATTCACAGTACTCCATTGAGGTGGGTCCGTGCGGTGATTAGAAGATGAGAAATTGTGTTTCTGTTATTTTGTATTTATTTGTGAAGCCCAGTAGAAGTGCTCCATTTGTGGAGAAACAGAGAGAGCATACATAACGCTTTAGTAAACACAGATGCATTCTGCCAAATGTATAATTTTGGCTTTCCCACTGTGCTTGTGGGAAAATAAGTTGTTGCGAACTCCTGCAGAAAAGGGAGGAGATGAAAAGAAGAAAAAAAAGCTAATTTTGTGTGGGTGCCAAAAAATGCATGTAATTACATGCAAAGAAGCACCTTTTCCAACCTGAGTGCATCTCTAACAAAGACACCTGGGTTTCCAGCCCAAGGAACGGAGCTGAAAGCTTTTACCATATTTAATCTAATGCACCCACCTTCACAACTCAGGGCCCCTTATCTGTCGCCGTGGCGGCAATGTCTGTGGGTGTTCTGGGCAAGCGGTCGTCTTCCTTAACTAAAACACATGTTAGGCAGACACCCAAAGTCAGCGGGCGCTGTGCAGAGCAGACACAGAAATAGCAGGCGGTTCACACAAGTGCGGTGCTGTTGTTATGTGTGTAGAGCGCTTCTCTGCGCTTCTCGCTCTCCGTCTGTATGTGAACTTTAAATGCATTTCCACTCTGTCTGGCACAAAGCGTGAAGGGCGGCTTTATCCCCTCAAACAATCTGCTGTGTCTCCACACACTGTATCTCCATTGCCTTCAGTGTTAGCACTTATTTTAACTACTTATATTATAGCAAGGCCATTTTTCGCAAATAAATAAAAACACAATTCGCACAATTTGTTGTTTTTGGCCTGATTGCACAGAAGTGGTGCCACATTTCTAAAGCTAAATTTGGTTAAAACTACACATCCATGAATTACATAAATATCATTAGATAAAACATAAAATAATTATGTTGCAAATAATTGTCACACACAGCACGCACACACACACACACACACACACACACACACACACACACACACACACACACACTTAGTAAATAATAATGAACAAAAGTAGGTACATGAGTAAACATGTACGAAATACAAGCATCCCACGCTAGCCAAAGCAAAATGAGTCCGCTGTGTTGCGCGGCTAAGAGAGGCAGTCGGCTTCCCTAATGGAGAGATCGAGAACTTTAAATAGAAATACGCTTTTCCACACGGGGGTCAAGACGAACAGACAAACATCTGCCACTGCAGCGTAAAAACGGTGACACGGGCATACTGCAGATCCATGCAAATTTGCCAAGTGACAGAAGGGTGCGTTTCTGCATAAGCAAGCAATCCCAGCACCGCCCCCACCCGGCCCTCTTATCTTTTGTTTGCTCTGAAGTTACACATATAGACAGACTTACTATCAGAAATATGAGAGGGGGAGCGAGAGAGCACGTGTGAGAGAGAGGGAGATGGGAGGATAGGGAAGGGAAGTGAGAGACTGAGAGA
>CM050205.1:3645000-3677500 GCA_027475355.1 Coilia nasus
GTAGCTACATTACCAATAAAAAGGGGGAATTGTGAAATCGATAAATCCTTAGTTATGTTATGAGTCTCCTTACAGCTGTTGTAAACTATGCCTGCCCGCTTGTAGCTGAGAGAAAAGACAATATTTCCATACTCCGCCCAGCCCTGATGGTTGCTTCAGTGGCACTGACAGGCCAAAGAGACAGGCTTCTCAGACCCCCACATTATCGATTACAGTGTAAATGTGATCTATCTGTGGCCTCCTCCATTACTTTGACCACAGTCAAGCAATTCAATAAAGAGGGAGAGGGAGAGAGAGTGAGTGAGGGAGAGAGAGGGAGAGAGAGAGCAAAAGAGAGAGAAAGTGTGAGAGAGAGAGAGAGAGGGAGAGAGAGAAAGGGAGAGAGAGAGTAAAAAGGAGAGAGAGACAGAGAGAGAGAAAGAGAGAAAAAAAGGTTTGGAGCGGGACCAGGGCTACAGCTATTGATGTCCTGGTCTTATAATTAGTTATTGATGGCCAATGATTCCCTCCATTTCATCTTTTTCCACTCGAGTAGAGTTCTGGAACTCTCCGCCATCTTAATTACGCCCCCGCTGGGGAGGACGGCCAGCGGCATGAAGGTTTCATCATGGACTCAACTTCTGTCGTCTCGGGCAAACTTCTGAAGTCTCCGACTGCATTCAGGCCATTTTTGCAATACAGAGATGGCAGACACACACTCTGAGACACAGCATGACAGCTTACTGTAGGGTGCGCTTCTCAAACGCATTGTCACCTAACCGCCCTCCCAATCATTGTCTTTATAAGGGCCGCTCAGCGATTAGGTGATTCTCAGAAGTAATAGTTCCAGTGATCTATTACAAACACTACTGCAAAGTTGCATGGCTATGACTGCTGCCCCTTGCCAGTAATATAGATAGATAGATTATGAAATTAATATAAAGAGATGTTTCTGGAAGGATGCTGTCATCAATGTTTAAATTATGTTAGTTTGATAAGACAGACTGTGTTAGTTTTATAAGACAGACCCACCAGTTTTCCACGTATTTCCCCTATCATGCTGTTAAAATCCACACTCATTTGTCTTGACTGGGGCATAGGCAGAGTTGGAAACAATCACAGGCAGCATGTTTGTGGGCGACTACACTGGCGGACGGGCTACACAGGAACAACAGGTTTTTAATTGTTTTGATGGTTTACTTAAAGAAAACATGGTCATCTAATAAACTGTTAGTGGACCTTCTTACCATATGACCACTTTGCATCTTTGCAGGTGCAAGACACAACAACACAACAACAACAGCAAACAGCAACAAGACTCAACACACACAAAACAACTCTATCACTCATTATTAGTTGCTGGTTAAATAACAATTATTAGACAATAAGGTCTCTCAAAGGTCTCACCATTTATTAATTTGCTTAGGTTGACAAAGCCTTTTGAAGGACTACAGTAGGTAAAACCCTGTACTGAAGGTTTCTCAAGCACAAATGTAGAGATTTTAATTCAAGCTAATGCATTCTCCATGTTCTTTCTTCCTAAAAGGCTTTCTTATGAAATGACAAGTCAATTTCTCCTCTACCGCATAATCAACTGCTTTGGGAATTGGACTACAAAAAAAATCTTTTATTAATTTTCATGTAAGATCTGGTACCCCATCTAGGCTGTCTGAAAAGCCCCTTATGCCCCAGTCTGTTCAAGGTCCAAGCACAGTAAGAAATGAAAAAGATCAAATAAATCTTTTTTTGTCAGAGATTGCTCACTTCCCTCAGAGATGGCAGTGGCTATCGCCGACCTCGAGCCTGTGGCTTCCCCTCAGCAGTGCCAAGCCCTTCTCAGCGAGCGAGAGGAGGGAGAGAGAGCGGAAAGAGAGAGACAGAGACAGAGAGAGACAGAGAGAGAGAGACAGAGAGAGAGAGGGAGAGGGCGGAAGGAGAGAGAGAAAGACAGAGAGAGAGAGGGCGGAAAGAGAGAGAAAGAGAAAGAGGGGGGGTAAGAGACAGAGAGAGAGAGGGAGAGGGCGGAAAGAAAAAGAGAGAGAGACAGCGAGAGAGAGAGGGCAGAAAGAGAGAGAGACAGAGAGAGAGAGAGAGAGAGAGAGAGGAAGGAGAGAAGAGAGGAGAAATTTCAAACGGCAGGACAGGTGGACTCCAGCCAGGGGAGTCGGTCCAGCCAGCTTGCCCACAAACCACGGGTCAGTCACGGCCACATGTCACACAAATCAATCTGACGTGTTCACCCAGGCCTGCACGTGCACCCACGCCAGCACTCCGCCCGGGTCCCCCCTCCCAGGGAGCCTCTGGCTGTGGCGCTATTTTAGATCACCGAGCGGATCGAGGGGCTGGGGGGGGGTTGGAGCACGGTTCGAGGGGCTGGGGGGGGGGGGGGTTGGGGGGGGCTGGAGCGCAGTTCAAGGTGCTTGGGGGGGGGGTGGAGTGTGGTTCGAGGGGCTGGAGTGGGGGGGGTGGTTGGAGCGTGGTTAAAGGGGCTGGAGTGGGGGGGGTGTGGAGCGTGGTTCGAGGGGGTGGAGGGGGGGGGGGTTGGAGCGCAGTTCGAGGGGCTGGAAGAGTGGTTGGGGGGGGTTTGGAGCGAGCGGAGCTGACTCGCTTCCAAGGCCTAACTGGAACGTCTTCAGGTGCCCTTCTGAAGCTGAGCCGCTGCCAGCATGGACGGAGCCACAGCACAGATCACAGGGACCTGGCTGGATAGACGAGGCTACCGTGTCCTGGCACTTACAGCGTTTCATATGATGCTGTACTAATGTAGCCATCTTGGATCTTTATTTATTCATTCAACCTACTTCTTTCTTTCTTTCTTTCTTTCTTTCTTTCTTTCTTTCTTTCTTTCTTTCTTTCTTTCTTTCTTTCTTTCTTTCTGTCCCCATTTATATATCTCAGTGTATTCATTCATTTATATATTCAAATATGTTTTATTTACTCTTTTTGTAAATAATCGTTCGGTCTAAATAGGGAGGAGGCTGTAAACCACCAACCTCTCACACATGCCAGTTTTGGCCATGAGAGAAAATGTGACTTTGCTCTCACCTCAGTTCTTTAATTAATTAAGCTCCTTTTTTACAACAGCCCTCATTTATGATTGCCCTGGTGCAGAAGGGGGTGGGGAAAGAGTCTTAACTCTGCTAAATGATTCTAAGAGGGGCTTGATGAAATCTGGCTAAATTAATACTTTTTTGTCTGGCAACAGACGGCACATATCTACATTTTCAAAGCTGTTTTGACACAAGGGACAAGTGGAAAACGGAGGAGGACCTGAGTGAAAAGGAGGATAAATTGAAGTGTTCTGTGGAGCCGTTTGTTTTGGATTAAGGACGGATTGGAATTTCCAGGATGTCCCAAACCAAATTTGGGATCAGACTGGAGGAGAGCGAATACTCTGTGGTCTAATTCTCTTAATTGGAAGGGAATACTATCACAATGCCACTTCTATCCACCCACTCATAAGTCATAAGTTCAGAGACACATCACAGGCACTGCTGTTATGGAGTTTGTCCAAAGTTCTAACAGCACTTAGTACTGAACAAAGTTCAGACAATGACTTTTTTTCCCTATATTTCTGTGTCAGCCTCTTCTTTTAATGTTCAGGTAATAAGCTTATTTACAGGATCCAATTTCAATATTCAACTTTTATACTCGTATAATGTTGCTCATGAACCATGTGAATAATGTGGGCTGGATGTTACAGTACAGAACGCAAAAAATATAAAATTGTGTCAGTGGGCATTCAGTAGCAGTACAGATTCTCAGATTCACTGATACGGGAGCACACCTGCATGGATTACTCTAACCCCAACCAGCCCTCAAGCCCGTCCACAGCAGTATACAAAAGATGATTCCTTTTTTAAACATGAAAATATGCCGCTGTAGTTGAAGCTATTCAGCAGCATGATGAACACTATATACCAACAGCCGCTCTATAGTCAGATGGATCGTACTGTATTTCCAGGAAAAAATGTGCAGGTGATGTTGCGAGAAACTAGATATTATCAAAGGAGAGTTTGATTCCTTTTCTTGAGGTCATGATTTTTTCCCCCCGTGTTATAAACTGCAACAAACCACAGAATCGAATTGCTCATCATCAATGTTTCGGCCTTAAATAAAGTGCTTTCTGAAAGCCGGGAAGAGAGCAGGACGTGACACGCTGTCCACACAACACATGCGAAACCTGGCGCTTGCATACACAGGCCTCTCAATTTAAAGCGTGTGGTGCTTCTATGGTCGGGGGCAGGTGGGTGGTGG
Source organism: Coilia nasus (assembly GCA_027475355.1). Taxonomy (NCBI): domain Eukaryota; kingdom Metazoa; phylum Chordata; class Actinopteri; order Clupeiformes; family Engraulidae; genus Coilia; species Coilia nasus. Next base: position 3,649,237 of record CM050205.1, read on the forward strand.
GGGTGGCGATGGTGTGGTGTGGTGTGGTGGGGTGGGGTGCGATCTCGGATCCGAGATTATCCTGGGGGGCATTCAATTGCACAGCTCTAACCCCTCTCTGGCCTCGCGGAGACCGGCCTCATGCCATTAGTGCACAGGAAAAAGGCTTTTAAATGAAATCTAATCTTGTCTGCATCTGATCTGTCCACTTCAAAGCCGTGGAAGCTGGCCTTGGCAGCGCGGCAAACATCCTCTGCCGTTGTATTGCTTTCTGCAGCGGTCAATACCGCGCCCCCAGTGAACGGGGCCCGCTTCTGTATCAAACGCCAGGCAACAGGTAGGACCTGCGGCTGTAATTTCATTCATCCTCAGTGTCACTGCCACCACCGCCCCCTCTCCCACCCCCCCTCTCCCGCTCGGCCTCTCGTATTAAACTCCTTTATATCGCCACCACTCAATCAAGTCGCAGAGCGCCACACACACACACACACCCAGCCTCGTCCCCAAGGCTTCGCATCTGATCACCTTTGCTTACACGAGGTAGTAACCCCACGGATCCACCGAGCTGAGCTCTGCTGTGCTGTGCCGTGCTGTGATGCGTTGTGTTCGGGTAAACTGTACATTGAGCAGGGCAAGGTCAGGCCTGGCGATGGTTTCCACTGGTAACAGGAAGATGAGTGTAATTATGTCATTACATCTGACATGCTGGAAGATTATGCTAGCCTTTCTTCTGACCACAAATCAGAGAAACATTTAGTTTCTTTTAATCTGTGTATGTGTTTGTGAGTGTGTGTGTGTGTGTGTGTGTGTGTGTGTGTGTGTGTGTGTGTGTGTGTGTGTGTGTGTGTGTGTGTGTGTGTGTGTGTGTGTGTGTGTGTGTGTGTGTGTGTGTGTGTGTGTGTGAGGCGGGTCTTTTTGGAGCAGTCTAGGTCACACTGCATCAGCACATCAGTTTTATTTTCCTTTTTTTTCCTTTTTTCTAATATCAGGTGTGTGTCTTGGGACATAGTCAAGGTAATGCCTTCTATCAGTGCTTTTAATTACCTGCGGTGTTATGTCCTTGATAATTAATTGTTAATTACCATGAAGCCATCATATAGGTACATGCAAATATTGCGGGAGAAGGTCCTCAATGTAAGGATATAGGGGTAGACAGTATATTACTGATGTAGCAACCATGGACTTGTAATAGAGTGTACTATATTACAGGCATGCTTTTATGAAGAGGAAGATAAGGCATGACCCTCAATGTTGTCAGGTCAAAGTTGATGAAGGTTTATAATATGTTCATACTTTCTTCCTTTAACCAACAAACTCATCACTTATAAATAAAATAGCATTCTTGAGCATTTTTTTTTGTTTATCTTCTAACATGTTAGAGCTATACCTATTCTAAATGCAGAGAACTTGCATGTGCACAGTAGAGCACTGTGACATTGAACGCTCAGTAGATGATCGAGAAACCATTTATTATACACTATGTCTCACAATGTGATGAGGTCATGATCAGCTGAATGGCAACCCGTTTACATGGCCGACAGACACACGAATGCACTACACCACAGCTGCTTTAACGACATAACATGTTAGCACAGCTCCAGTCAGGTTAGTAATGCCCACTATCGACTAGCTCTGACACAATGTGTTCTTGGATGTGGCCACTGCACGGTTCATTTGCAGCGTAGCTCGTTTGTTCTGGGCGGACCCGTAAGCCCGCTAATGTCTGCTGCATGAGTGCGGTCCGCTTGGCAGCATCCTTCTTGACCCGCCCGGAGGAGCCGGCAATAATATTTCCAGCTCTACTTATGTACAAGTCATTACACAGTTCTGCTCAGCGGCTGCTCATCCCCCACAGTCTTAAAGGCCTAGTTTAGCTTAATCATTAGGTTAACAAGCTGGCCTGCCTTCCAAATGATCCTCCGCCCAATTCAGAGGGATTCGTTCTGCAAGGTGAGCCGAAAACTCGTAGGCAACAAAAGGGAGCATAAATAAATAAATAAAATAAAATAAAATAAAATAATTAATTAAAAAAACAAGCTTACCAGTGGCTTGTTTAAAGTGAGGAGGGACTCTCCAGGGAGTTGCTTTGCATATTTAATCACTTAAAAGTGAATCAGTGCGTGTGTGTGTGTGTGTGTGTGTGTGTGTGTGTGTGTGGGGGTGGGGGGGTGGTGGGGGTTGGACATGTGCAAGCTGGCACAGTTTCACCCACAAAGGAGAACATACATAACCCTGCTGCATTGTAATTGGTGCGCTTTTAATGCACGGCGCTGTGGATGTCAACACAATATTAATATTCATATTAGCATGGGTCTTTATGGTGCAGGCATCTCTTTATTAGCCATAGCAAGCACAGCAGCTAACTGATCATTTGACATTGGAAGGGAGGGGGAAGGTGGCAGGAATCACATACTTAATTGTGTTTATTTTAAGACACTTACAAACATGTTATGCAAATGGAGACCATTAGGCCGCGATGTAATATAGTTTCTGGGAGTGACGATGGAGTGTACATCTTCCTAAAGACCATCTGCTTCACACGTATGACCCGCTATGGGTGTGTGTATCAGCTAATTAATTACAATAGCTCAAGAAGCAATTATGTCACTGTTTTTGCATGTCAATGGCACTTCTGCATACTTCATTAGCTTTGATGTGCGAGCCCCGTCGCCGGATTGGGAAAGTGTCAATCCACATCTGTTTGGGCTGTTTTTCACACGTGGTCATTGACAAGTGCCGTCTTTAATTGTTCCTGTTATCTGACTCCCTCTCCGTGCTGTACCTGTTTCCGCCCCAGTGCTCTGGGCAGGAACTTGGAAAAGCATTTTTTATTATTATTTAAAGGCGAGAGGGGGAGGAGATGAGAGGAGAGGAGTGCAGGCCTCGACTTAAAGAGAAGAGGAGAGACAGGGAGAGGAGAGGAGAAGAGTCCAGGCCTCAACTTAAAGAGAAGAGGAGAGACAGGGAGAGGGGAGGAGAGGAGTGCAGGCCTCGACTTAAAGAGAAGAGGAGAGACAGGGAGAGGGGAGGAGAGGAGTGCAGGCCTCGACTTAAAGAGAAGAGGAGAGACAGGGAGAGGAGAGGAGAGGAGTCCAGGCCTCAACTTAAAGAGAAGAGGAGAGACAGGGAGAGGGGAGGAGAGGAGAGAAGACGAGAGGAGAGGAGAGGACAGGAGAGAGGAGGACAGGAGAGGAGAGTGGAGGAGAGGAGAGGAGAGAAGAGGAAACGAGACAAGAGGAGAGGAGAGGAGACGAGACGAGATGAGATGAGAGGAGATAGGAGACGAGAGAGGAGAGAGGAGACGAGAGACGAGAGGAGATGAGAGGAGATAGGAGAGGAGAGAGGAGAGGAGAGAGGAGAGAGGAGAGGAGAGGAGAGTACATCATGAGTGCGGCGTCTGGTGTTATAAGAGTGAGAATCTGAAGCAGAGGCACTGTAAGGCCATGCCGATGTTAGAGAGAGAGAGGGAGAGACAGAGAGAGAGGGAGAGAGAGAGACCAAAAGAGAGAGGGGAGAGACAGAGAGGGGGGGGGAGAAAGAGAGAGACAGAGAGAGGGAGAGGGAGAGAGAGAGAGAGGGCAGAGAGAGAGAGGGAGAGGGAGAAAGAGAGAGGGAGAGGGAGAGAGAGAGGGAGAGGGAGAGAGACAGAGAGAGAGGGAGAGGGAGAGAGACGGAGAGAGAAGTAGAGGGAGAGAGAGACAGAGAGAGACGGAGAGAGGGGGAGAGAGAGAGAGAGAGAGAGAGAGAGAGAGAGAGAGAGAGAGATCCCTGTGTGCGGCAGAGAGTCTCAGTTTCCATTCAGGTTACGATTGCTACATCATAAATCCCGTGATGGCTATTTTTTGTGTCTATTTTTCTTTCCAAGAATCCAGAGGGAAAGCAAAAAAATAAATGTCACATTACTTTAAAATAACAGTAATAGGTTAGACTAATCAGGGCTGTGTTCTAAAATAGTTCATTAGAAAGCTTCAGTGGTACAGCACAGACAAACACCATCAGCACAGTACCCGCACACTCCACCAGCACACATTTACCCACCTCATCTCAGGTACCCCCAACCAGGAATACCAGCACTCTCCACCAGCACACATTTACTCACCTCATCTCAGGTACCCCCAACCAGGAATACCAGCACACTCCACCAGCACACTCCACATTTACCCACCTCATCTCAGGTACCCCAACCAGGAATACCAGCACTCTCCACCAGCACACATTTACTCACCTCATCTCAGGTACCCCCAACCAGGAATACCAGCACTCTCCACCAGCACACATTTACTCACCTCATCTCAGGTACCCCCAACCAGGAATACCAGCACTCTCCACCAGCACACATTTACTCACCTCATCTCAGGTACCCCCAACCAGGAATACCAGCACTCTCCACCAGCACACATTTACCCACCTCATCTCAGGTACCCCAACCAGGAATACCAGCACTCTCCACCAGCACACATTTACTCACCTCATCTCAGGTACCCCCAACCAGGAATACCAGCACTCTCCACCAGCACACATTTACTCACCTCATCTCAGGTACCCCAACCAGGAATACCAGCACTCTCCACCAGCACACATTTACTCACCTCATCTCAGGTACCCTCAACCAGGAATACCAGCACACTCCACATTTACTGACCTCATCTCATTCTCAACCAGGAATACCAGCACTCTCCACATTTACCCACCTTATCTCAGGTACCCCCAACCAGGAATACCAGCACTCTCCACCAGCACACATTTACTCACCTCATCTCAGGTACCCTCAACCAGGAATACCAGCACACTCCACATTTACTGACCTCATCTCATTCTCAACCAGGAATACCAGCACTCTCCACATTTACCCACCTTATCTCAGGTACCCCCAACCAGGAATACCAGCACTCTCCACCAGCACACATTTACTCACCTCATCTCAGGTACCCCCAACCAGGAATACCAGCACTCTCCACCAGCACACATTTACCCACCTTATCTCAGGTACCCCAACCAGGAATACCAGCACACTCCACATTTACCCACCTTATCTCAGGTACCCCCAACCAGGAATACCAGCACTCTCCACCAGCACACATTTACCCACCTTATCTCAGGTACCCCAACCAGGAATACCAGCACACTCCACATTTACCCACCTTATCTCAGGTACCCCCAACCAGGAATACCAGCACTCTCCACCAGCACACATTTACTCACCTCATCTCAGGTACCCCCAACCAGGAATACCAGCCCACTCCACATTTACCCACCTCATCTCAGGTACCCCCAACCAGGAATACCAGCACACTCCACCAGCACACATTTACTCACCTCATCTCAGGTACCCCCAACCAGGAATACCAGCACTCTCCACATTTACCCACCTCATCTCAGGTCCCCTCAACCAGGAATACCAACACACTCCACATTTACTCACCTCATCTCATTCTCAACCAGGAATACCAGCACACTCCACATTTACCCACCTCATCTCAGGTACCCCCAACCAGGAATACCAGCACTCTCCACCAGCACACTCCACATTTACTCACCTCATCTCAGGTACCCCAACCAGGAATACCAGCACACTCCACCAGCACACTCCACATTTACTCACCTCATCTCAGGTGCCCTCTACCAGGAATACCAGCACACTCCACCAGCACACTCCACATTTACTCACCTCATCTCAGGTGCCCTCTACCAGGGGGCCACAGTGGCAATAGAGGCGACTGGCTGGAGAGTTCAAGAAGAAACTTCCGCTGTGTGTGTGAGTGTGTGTTTGCTGAAGTGTTTAAGGGAAACCTTCGGGGGTGTGTGTGTATATGTGTGTGTGTATGTTGAAGTGTTTAAGGGACAACATTCTGTGCGTGTGTGTATATATGTGTGTGTGTGTGTATGTTGGAGTGTTTTAAGGGAAATGTGCAGAGTGTGTTTGCATGTTGGAGTCTTTAAGCACAAACTTCCGGTATGTGTGTGTGTGTGCGTGTGTGTGTGTGCGTGTTTGGTTGCCTCTTCTGGCCGCAGCACAGCTGAACAAACAATGGCCCATTTTAATGTGCTACCTTGGCTCACCCGTCATGCATATTCATCAGGAGACGCCGCTTGGCAGTCGGGGAGGGAGGGACGCACGGGGTGGGGGGGTGCGGTGGAGCCGGGTGGGGGTGGGGGGGGGGGGGGGGGGGGTTGGGGGTACAGCGGGGAGGGAGGGATGCATGGGGTGGGGGGGGTGCGGTGGAGCCGGGGGGGGTGTGTGGGGGGTGGGGGGGTACAGCGGGGAGGGAGGGACGCACGGGGTGGGGGGGTACGGCGGCGGGGGGGGACGCGGAGGGGGGGTGGGTGTAGTGTGATGTGGTGCAGAGGGGGGTGGGGGGGTGGGGGTGGGTAAGGGTGGGTAAGGGTGGGGTGGGAGAGGGTTGGTGGTGGTAGAGGGGGGGTTGAGGCGTGCTTGTCGGAGTGTGTCACGTTTCCAGACCAGCGAATTTTTTTGATTAAAGTCCCTTATCCGTTTTATCATGCATATCCTCTGCCTGATTAAAGTGATCTGAGGATGACACTCGCAATGTCAGAGGCAACCCCGGAGGCCCCCTCCTCCCCGCGCATGCCTGGAATCCCTAATCCCCACAAAAATGCCTCCGTCTGCCCGCATATATGCGCCTCAGTGTGCAAGTGTGTGTGTGTGTGTATGTGTGTGTGTGTGTGAGAGAGAGAGAGAGAGAGAGAGAGATAGAGAGAGAGAGAGACAGTGTGTGTGTGTGTGTGTGTGAGAGAGAGAGAGAGAGAGAGAGACAGTGTGTGTGTGTGTGTGAGAGAGAGAGAGAGAGAGATAGAGAGTGTGTGTGTGCTTGTGTGTGAGGGAGTAAATGTGTGTGTGTGTGTGAGAGAGAGAGAGAGAGAGAGAGAGTGTGTGTGTGTGTGTGTGAGAGAGAGAGAGAGAGATAGAGAGTGTGTGTGTGCTTGTGTGTGAGGGAGTGAATGTGTGTGTGTGTGTGTGTGAAGGAGTGCGTTTTTGTATGTGAATTAATATATATGCACGGTGTGCCCAACACACAGTTAACGCCTGTGTTTGTCATCATGCAGACATGATTGGCTGATGACCCAGCATACGTGTTCTGTGTGCAAGCGTACATTTAGGGATGTCCCACGTCTCGGTCCAGCTCCCAGATTTGTCCACTAAGCTTATAAAGGAGAAAAAAAGGACAAGCAAAAAGGTGTTTGTGAGTTTTAAAGCCATCGCTGCCACTGATCTCAGTACAGCACTCAAGCCCAACGGCTATGGAGGAATGGCAGTCTGAGTGTGGTGCGGCTGATGAGAGATTGTTGTTTGGGAGACACACTCAGCAAGCATCACATTCATGTCGCTTTATGAGTAAATATGAAATGCTTTATGTGCTTGTTCTGGTTTTATGGCTTTCTCTCTTTCATTCTATCCCTTTCTCTTCTCTCTCTCTCTCTCTCTTACTCTCTCTCTCTGTCTACATCTATCTCTCTGTCTCTCTGCGGCTCAAGTTTTCCTAGTAATGTAGAATAGAATGAAGTGTCTTCAAAGTGGTTCTCAGGGCTTATTTATGTTGTTGTATATATCCAATATGCTTTTGGATGGGCAAAAAAAACCATATTGCTTTCTTGGTCATGATGGAGACACTTCAAGTTCACACACTGCAAGTTCATCTCTGAACTGACACATTCTTTTTTCATTCATTTTTTTCCTTCAGGGCAGAACGCTCTGTTCGCTAGTGGCCGTAGCAACTGTAATGGCCTAACTTGCCCCGGCAGAACTGGACCATTGGCCACACGTCACACTGAATCAACTGGCCAATCAAGGGACCTCGAGGCCCAACCCAGACACACAGTGACCACAGCTCACGCATGCTGTCGCCATCGTCCAGACTCAGCTTCATTAGTGAGCGAGATTCTGGAAGCTTCCGCATGACTGGGCTGAGTGGGGACAGCCGGTGATGTCATCATCAGTCGCCCAGCATGTGTCCAGATCAGGCCCTCGTGCCCCCTGTCAGGTTCACAGGTTCATGGCCTTCCCCTAAATTATAGTGGCAGTGTAAAATCCTCTTACAGTGGTTGTCTGTGTAACAGTAAAGAAGAGGCACTTGGGGTTTGGAGCATAAGTACTGATGGAGTTAAGGAGTCAGGAAGGTATCAGGAGCTGAAGCATCCCATGTGTTGCCTAGCCTCGTCATTGTTGAGTGAAACCCTAATGTCCATATCATCACTGTGCAACATTTATATATACTATCTGTATTTATTTATTTATTTATTTATTTATTTATTTATTTATTTATTTATTTATTTATTTATTTATGTGCTTTTTGTTTGTTTACATATTTATTTATTCATCTATTTGTTTGTTTACCTAATATGGTTGTTTGTTTGCTTACTTATTACTTATTTAAAAATTAATATTAATTTCTAAGCAGAATAATGTCAGTATTTTAATTGCAATCTCTCTGTGAGATGTGAGTGTTTAGTGCAAATACTGTGAGCTCCACCTCAGGTGCAGATCTCATATGAATCAGGTAGTTAGATGTTAAATGGCCTTAAATGAGTCATTGCCGACTCTGTCACCAGCTACCATGTGTGACACATGTGGAATGAGCACTGATCAGTATTCTAGTTTATTGTCAGACCTAATTGTTTGAATTGCAAATAAATTTGACAGCTAATGTATGGTAATTGATGCGAAAGTATGGCTCGCTGGATGCGACAACCAGAGACTGGGCATTTCACAGCAGTTAAGTAATGCCCCACACGCCCGGCAGCAGTTGTGTTAGTGGCCTACCACACGCGGATCAGCCCGGGAAGTCAATGATCTCCTATTATTCAAATGGCCTTAAAAGTATCAGTAACTTAAAGGTGAACTAAGTGATTCTAATTCTGTGCAGTTTCTTTTGTCTTGTGCGCCTCCTCCTCCGCTGTCTGTGCATTTGTGGTCAAACTAACTCACGGTGATTGAACACAGCGCTGACTCCAGCAAATAAACAAATAAGGACAAGTAATGACGTAGGTAAATAGATAAATAAATAAATAAATAAATAAATAAATAAATAAATAAATAAATAAATACAAATGTGCCATGGACTGAACCATAAACAATGGGAAAAGCACTCAGAGAGCGCAGACCTCCACCAAGCAGTTTAATCCCCCCCCCGCCCCCCACCCTCCCCTATTTTTTACATTTTGCCAATGGGATTAAGTTAATTTCACAAATTTTTGTGAGGCAACCAATGAACCGATTTTCATCCATAAGGAATCACCTCGAGGGAAAGTGGCAATACCTGTCAAAATTTCAGAAAGACCAACATCACCATCACACATGGCCACCCCTTCAATAACGCTGGCCACCCTTTGGCCACCCCATGTAAAAAAGTCTGGCTACACCCCTGGATACACACCAGCAAAAACATAACCTTCTTGGTGGCTGTAATTACAGCTAACGTCGCCATCACACATGCTCCCGGTGTTCTAGACCCCTCTACAGCTTCATGTTTGCTGCGGTGGCAACCTGCAGGCTTCAGAGGGTGAAAATCCCACCATGTCCTGGGCTAACCTTGGGTGCACTTAAAACATGCATTTTCACTAAATTAGCTGATATACATAGCTGAAGAGCATAGAATCAGCTGGTTCACTGAACGACCGGATTTCGAAGTTCAGCTTGCACACTGAAGACACTTGAACTACTTTACTGTTTGTGAACAAAAATAAAGTGATCAATTATGAGAGATCAACTATGTAAATGGAAGACCTTTTTTTAGTCCAGCACTCTTAAAAAGTCTGAGTAAAGATCAAGTGTATCCTGCTCCTATCTTCGGACTTAGTAAATAACTGTACATCTGTGATGGTTCTTATTCATCCAGGTTCATAGTAGTTGTCGGCAGTTGGGCTTCTATTGGTATTATGGCTGAAACAGGTAAGGACGCTTTACTTCATGAGGTCGTGTCACTCATCTCTTCACACATGCAGCCATGGAGATGGAGCAGGAAGGTTGCCTGGCCTGTAGGCTACAGAGATGGTGCAGGAAGGTTGACTGGCCTATAGGCTGCAGAGATGAAGCAGGAAGGTTGCCTGGCCTGTACAGTAGGCTACAGAGATGAAGCAGGAAGGTTGCCTGGCCTGTACAGTAGGCTACAGAGATGAAGCAGGAAGGTTGCCTGGCCTGTACAGTAGGCTACAGAGATGAAGCAGGAAGGTTGCCTGGCCTGTAGGCTACAGAGATGGAGCAGGAAGGTTGCCTATACAGTGGGCTACAGAGATGGAGCAGGAAGGTTGACTGGCCTATAGGCTGCAGAGATGGAGCAGGAAGGTTGCCTGGCCTATACGGTAGGCTACAGAGATAGAGCAGGAAGGTTGACTGGCCTATAGGCTGCAGAGATGAAGCAGGAAGGTTGCCTGGCCTGTACAGTAGGCTACAGAGATGAAGCAGGAAGGTTGCCTGGCCTGTACAGTAGGCTACAGAGATGAAGCAGGAAGGTTGCCTGGCCTGTACAGTAGGCTACAGAGATGAAGCAGGAAGGTTGCCTGGCCTGTAGGCTACAGAGATGGAGCAGGAAGGTTGCCTATACAGTGGGCTACAGAGATGGAGCAGGAAGGTTGACTGGCCTATAGGCTGCAGAGATGGAGCAGGAAGGTTGCCTGGCCTATACGGTAGGCTACAGAGATGGAGCAGGAAGGTTGCCTGGCCTATACAGTAGGCTACAGAGATGGAGCAGGAAGGTTGCCTGGCCTGTAGGCTACAGAGATGGAGCAGGAAAGTTGACTGGCCTATAGGCTGCAGAGATGGAGCAGGTAGGTCGCCTGGCCTATAGGCTGCAGAGATGGAGCAGGAAGGTTGCCTGGCCTGTAGGCTACAGAGATGGAGCAGGAAGGTTGCCTGGCCTATACAGTAGGCTACTGAGATGGAGCAGGAAGGTTGACTGGCCTGCAGGCTACAGAGATGGAGCAGGAAGGTTGCCTGGCCTATACAGTAGGCTACAGAGATGGAGCAGGAAGGTTGCCTGGCCTATAGACTACAGAGATGGAGCAGGAAGGTTGCCTGTACAGTAGGCTACAGAGATGGAGCAGGTAGGTTGCCTGGCCTGTAGGCTACAGAGATGGAGCAGGAAGGTTGCCTGGCCTATACGGTAGGCTACAGAGATGGAGCAGGAAGGTTGCCTGGCCTATACAGTAGGCTACAGAGATGGAGCAGGAAGGTTGCCTGGCCTATAGGCTACAGAGATGGAGCAGGAAGGTTGCCTGTACAGTAGGCTACAGAGATGGAGCAGGAAGGTTGCCTGGCCTGTAGGCTACAGAGATGGGCGATGCTGAGCTGTCACTCCCACTGATGCTCTGGTGCCGCGGCACAGCTGGGGCAGACACAGCTCAGTCCAGCCAATGCAAGTGGTGATTAATAACATGAGAAGACTAAAACAGTTTGATGCCAGTGTGGAGCAGATTACATTAAATAGCATAAACATGGGGAATTATCTATCTGTGTGTGTGTGTGTGTGTGTGTGTGTGTGTGTGTGTGTGTGTGTGTGTGTGTGTGTGTGTGTGTGTGTGTGTGTGTGTGTGTGTGTGTGTGTGTGTGTGTGCAGTATGAGTGCAAAAATGAGCAGTATGCATAACACTGTAGCTGGTTATTCCTATTGACACTTTTAAGTGATTATTCCATTTTTTGTTGCTACTGTATACAGTACATGCTATCAGTTTACTGTATATTCGCGTATATTTGGTAATATGTTGTACAGAGATTGATGCTTGTCTGAACTGTATTTAAATTTTTACGTGGTACCTCTCTATGTCAAACGCTTGCATTCAGCCTGAATGTAAATGTGGGGACTTGTACGTGTAAACGCTGTGACTTGATACTCTATAAGTGACAAACTCATCTCCTCTAAGCCGACAGCTCACAGACACACTGTAACCAATAGGCAACAGCTAAGTGATATTAAAAAGCTGTCCAAACGCCAGGAGAGGAAGTAACCGTAAGTGTTATAGTGTGAATAATAAAAAGAAATAAACAAAAAAGTCACAGTTCCTTTGCATCAGATCATCAACGCAACCACGGGAGAATAGAATTACTACAAAGGCAGCAACACAACTCAGAGGGAGGAGGAGACCGGGGAGCATTGCTTGTCAACCCGTGATCAAATGGTACAGGCAGTGGGGGAAAAGTACAGCATGGCTTCCTGGCAAAAGAAATATAAAGTCCAGATTTAATTCTGATACGGAGAAATAGAATTTCAAAGCTGGATGTCTTATCATCCCGCGTGTCCCTTTGCTGAACTGATTTCCCTAGCAAAACCCTGTCAGTGCTATTATGTTGAACATGGAACCAATTTACTGCTCCAGCTAAACAGGGCTTGCTGCCGCTCCTGTAGCCCCTAAATGTTTGAAGTTATCGCAGAGAAAAGTGGGGGGGGGGGATAGCATTTTGAATGTTCAGGGTCGGCGGGGTGGGGGTTGTTGGGGGCCAGAGTGAGAGACTGTAATTGAAAAGTATCAATCAAAAACAAGGCAAGGGGCAGTGGGCGAAGCTATTATGTTAACCCGCTCTCTGGAGCAGAGGAGTCCAAATGCATTTCTTTTGTATAGGTAATACACTCATGCACTCTGCCCCCTAAGCCCTGAACCCCGGCTCTGGGAGACAGCACACGGGAAAGAGAGATGGAGAGATGGAGAGGGAGAGAGAGAGAGAGAGATGAAGAGAGAGGCAGGGAGAGTTGGAGAGAGAGAGAGATGAAGAGAGAGAAATGGAGAGATGGAGAGACAGAGAGCGAGAGATACACAAAGTGAGAGAGAGAGAGGGAGAGAGAGAGAAACAGAGAGAAAGCAAGGGAGAGAGGGAGAGAGAGAGATGGAGAGAGAGAGAGAGCGAGAGAGAAAGATTATGTGTAAAAAAATAAAACATACCTCCGGACAGAGCTTTGGGATTATCAAATGGACCATGCGGCCATTACAGTGCTGTTGTGTGATGCTATCTGGCAGCGCAGATAAGGGCACGCTGGACAGACATTTGCAGTTTCCATACATGAGAGATGAAGACCTTGTGGTTTTGGGGTCCACTCTCCCACAAGACCTTTATGTTTTCCCCATTGCTATTTTTTTTCCATCCGTGGAGGAATATGGTCTGTGCCGCATATTACAATTTTCTTTTCATATATGCTCGCTATGGAGAGTGACCTCTGGTATCCCACTCCCACTCTATCACTCAAGGTCTCCAAGCAACCCCTGCGGTCGAGCGACAATGAGGTGAGGGGTGGTAGGGGTGGGAATGATAAAAGTCAAAGATAAACTGAAAATGGTCTTTCATTTTGTTTGCCTGTGACATCCTATTAAAAAGTGGCCTTTTTTAATAATAATGGATTTTTGTAATGTATTAAATCCCCTTTGAGGAGTCTGCCGTTTAACTCAGTGCTTGTGTTGTGTGTATGCTTGTATGTTTGTATATGTATGTATAAATGTTTATGTAATATCAGTGACTCAAATGTCCTTCTCTCCCCAGTGTTTCCCGCACAGAGAGCCAAATGAAAAGACTATTCTGCTTGCGTGTCAGCTTAAAGCACTACCATATGCAAACTGCCCATATGTCCACACACAGAGTGTAAGTGTGGAGTCAATCCGCCTTCTGTTCCTCCATTTCGCCAGCTCTACTGGCTCCCTCCCTGACCCCAGCCCTGCCCCACCTATGCAGAGTACCTCACCATGCATATGTGTCTACTGTAGCCCTGCCCCACCTATGCAGAGTACCTCACCATGCATATGTGTCTACCCCAGCCCTGCCCCACCTATGCAGAGTACCTCACCATGCATATATGTCTGCCCCAGCCCTGCCCCACCTATGCAGAGTACCTCACCATGCATATGTGTCTACTGTTGCCCTGCCCCACCTATGCAGAGTACCTCACCATGCATATGTGTCTACCTTAGCTCTGCCCCACCTATGCAGAGTACCTCACCATGCATATGTGTCTGCATTTAGGTCCCCGACCCACACCCCCACCCATATCACCCTATGCTCCACACAGCACCCACGGCAACCCCCCCCCCCCCCCCCCCCCCCTTGTTCCCATGCGTCCGACTCTGGCACACCAACCACCACCCCCTCACCACGACACCACCACCCCCACTCATATCACCCTATGCTCCACACGGCACCCCCTACCACCACATCGCTCCCATCCACCCTCATCCCCATCCGTCTGACTCTCTGGCACCCCAAACCCCACAACACCCCCCCACCAACAACCCCCTGCCCCCACCCCCCTCACCACGACACCACCACCCACCCTATGCTCCACACAGCACCCCCTCCTAACACCACATCACCCCCATCCACCCTCATCCACATCCGTCCCACTCTCTGCCACCCCAACCCCCCCGCCCCCAGCCCCCACACACAACCTACCAACACTCCCAACCAACCCCACCCCCCTCACCACCGACACCACCACCCCCACCCTGTGCCTGTTTCTCGGCACACACACACACACACACACAAACACTGCCTGCTTTGCCCCGGCGTGCAGCAAGGGGCAAGGTTTTTAATTCAAATTTCATCTGGGGCGGCGCGCCCCTGCAAGCCCCCCCCCCCGTGCCCCCCCCGCGTGGCAGGGACTCTAAAGGGGCTCCAGGGAGCGCTCCCACAGTTCTATATGCAAATGGCCGTGCACCTGGGCACTGGAGCGAGCCTGCACTGGGCTTACTTATGCAAATCTGATTGAGTGAGAGCATATTGCCAGGGCGCACTCTCTCTCGCCGGCCGCTTGCGCACACACACACACACGCACACACACACATGCACACATACACACACACCACAAGTTATATTTCACAGGGACGGACGGACGCCATGTCCTGATGGAGCAGAGGGAGAGAGAGAGAGAGAGAGAGAGAGATGGAGAGGCAGAGGGGAAGAGGCAGGGAGAGAGAGAGATGTAGACAAAGAGAGATGGAGAGAGGGGAATAGGCAGAGAGAGATGTAGAGAAAGAGAGATGGAGAGAGGGGAAGAGGCAGAGAGAGAGATGTAGAGAAAGAGAGATGGAGAGAGGGGAAGAGGCAGAGAGAGAGAGAGAGAGAGATGTAGACAAAGAAAGATGGAGAGAGGGGAAGAGGCAGAGAGAGAGATGTAGAGAAAGAGAGATGGAGAGAGGGAAGGCAATAAAAAGAGGAGAGTGGGTGAAGGAAGGAGAAAACGGGGGAAGAAAAGGAAAATGACTCCAGCCATTTTGAAAGATGACTTGATGAACCCTCACACACACACACACACACACACACACACACACACACTGCTTTGCTGCCAGTGCTCCCCCTCTCCTGGCTTCATTTTTATAGCGTTCGGGGGCAGAGGGGTGTAAATGACATGAGACCTCCATAATTTCCTATGCACACTCTGCAAATGAGCTGGCATCTCGGTGTGCCCAACACACGCACACACACACACGCACACACACACGCACAAGCACACACACACACACACACACACACACACGCACACACACACACACACACGCGCACACACACGCACACACACACACACGCACATACACACACGCGCGCACACACACACACACACACACACACACACACACAGCCCTGCCTCTGAGCGCAGCATTAACCTCATAATTATCCCGGCGCAGGAGATGGCACCTGGGCCCGCACTGGCCCCGATACGGCCCAGATCCGGCACTAATCTGGTCCATATCTACCCCTGCTATTTGAACAACACGCTTGGTGTGGATAAATGTCCAACTAACTAACTAACCAACACATAAATGAAGCAGTGATGGGCAGTGTATGTATCTATTTATTCGATTATTTATTTATTTATTTATTTATTTATTTATTTATTTATTTATTTATTTATTTATTACTTATTTGCTTATATTTATCTAGCTTTTAGGATAAAATCCCGTAGCTGGTGGAATGGTGCACAATCACACAATTCCTTTTAGAGTATTATTATTATCATGAGCTTAAATACTGCCATGTGTGTTATTGCAACCCTAAGTGTTAACACCATCACACCCCTATTACTCAAACCACTCTAGAGAATGTGTGCATTATTTTTATTCCAACGTATAACAACCTTTCGAAACATACGTTTTATTTACACCTACAGCTCTTTCCATTATGCATCAATTTACACGTTTAAAAAAATGCCCGCACAGACAATAAGTGGAAGTGCGACATTACATGTTTTCCTCATTACTTGAGAATTTTATGGAAGCTTGGCAATGAACTGAACTAAATTGAGGCATATAGAAGCATACGGTGAATGGTGCCCATAACACTTCTATAAATATACATACATTAAATATACGTACATTAAAAAGTTTGGACAGCAGCACCCATATGCCCACTCCATAGTTAGGCCATATAACTCAGCAGAGATATAGTGTTGGACCGGTGACTCCTCTAAATAGCCAAAAAAGTGCACTGCAGCAAGGAGGTACCCTTTGAGGAGTACTTTATGTATTACGGAGAAGATCAACGACAGCTGTACATTCTAAGCTCTGCGGCAGAATTTCTAGGACACTTAATACCCACTGGAACATAAACAAAAAATAAATAAATAAAAAGAAAAGATTATGTAAGAAGAAAAGTATGAAGCTATGAAAACAGAAACACCTCTGTTGGGTAAATATTAGCAGTACGGTACGCTCTTCAACTTTAAAAGGGACACCAGAAATCTGTGAGCTGCTGAGATGGATATGACTAACTCCAGTGCTCAATACTGCAGACTGAAGCATACAACATCTTCAGCCCAGTGGTCTGTTCATAGTGAAACAAAGCCATCAGGTGACTGATGCTGTTGCGGGTCCTAGAGGAGGACACAAATGCATGTAGAGTTGTCGTAATATTAGACTGACTAAGTTTGGTACAGGAGACTTATAAAGACCAATACACATCACCAGTATTTATCCACAGTGTTGTGACACAGGAGAATAAACACAGTCAATTTCTCATAAAGTATGTCACTGACAGGCAGGTTGAGAGGATTTATGATTGTACAATAGTCTGGTTGTTGCGGCATTTTGACTGGAGTTAATTCCTATAGGATTCTGTCATAATGTACCATACCATACCGCGTTAGTAATTACACACGACACTCAAGAGTGTACCTGGCAGCCATCCAAGTACAGATAAATGCTAAAATGTCACATCAGACATTAGCGCTTCCTTTAAAGATGGATGCAGACTCCTGGCGATGCAACGCACACGTGACAAGAATTCACGTGGAAAGAGTCTAGACTGCAGAATGCAATCAGACGAGAGGGTGAGAAACAGATACTGCCATCTTGATTTCTGGGCATCTCATCTTTGAATACATGGATTGGTTACGTCTGCATTGCAGTGGTGCAATCGCTATTGAAATGCACTGCTCCTTTTTTTGTCTAAATTATTCGTCTCCACTGGCGGAGAAAAAGTGGAAATTGAGGAAAAGAATGCAGCTAAATAGTCATTTTTGATAAATATAATATTTCCGTTGTTTCTGTACGCTCCATGCACTTATAAAATCCCAATTAAGGCAAGAAATTGGTGTGTGTTCTCTTTTAGTTTAGTCAGAAACTGATTATCTCACCATGAGCGGGCACCCCAATGTTCAAAGATTACCGCTGTTAAGGCAAATCAGAGCGTACATCCACACTGTCAGGGGCTCTCAGGCCCAAATTACTCTAATAAGTGATCGCTTTCACACCCGTTTGGCTTTACAGCATTCCTGCAGAAATAGTATGAGAGGAGAGGGGGCACGGGGCCTGGCTTGGCTGGGTGGGGGCACAGGGCCTGGGTTGGCTGGGTGTGGGCACGGGGCCTGACTTGGCTGGGAGGGGGCACGGGGCCTGACTTGGCTGGGAGGGGGCACGGGCCTGGTTTGGCTGGGAGGGAGCACGGGGCCTGGTTTGGCTGGGAGGGGGCACGGGGCCTGGTTTGGCTGGGTGGGGGCAGGGGGGATTTTTGTCTTGGCCGGGAGGGGGGGGGGGGGGGGGGGGTCAATGAAGGGTGCCTGCATTCTTACTAAAAAGGCGCTTTGCTCTCCTCACAATTTCTCCAGCATGCATACGCATACACATGCACACACACATGAAGCCGGATACAAGGCAGTCTAAACCAGAACCACTGGGCCAGCAGTGTCATTGGGAGAGGTTAGCATATTTGTCTCTCAGTGACATCTGCCTGTGTCCCTACCTAAACTAAGACACAAACCCCTCTCCCACCCCCACACCCCCCACTCAAAAGTGATGGGACACAGTCTGTTTTAAACTGTTTTTGCTTCAACACCTTGCAGTTTCAGACACTTACCACCCCTGCCTCTCTCAGAAAAGACACATACCACACCAACACCCCAAAAAGATACATACATACTCCCACAATCCAAACATTACAAATACTACGCCCCACCATACCAAAAAGGACACTTTCTACCCCCATGCCCAAAACATACTCCCGCATCAACAAAACACACAGCATACAGTAGGAGGGGGGGTCGGGACGAGATTAGGATTGTCAGGACGAGATCGTCTTTTGATGGCGAGCCCTGATGCCCTCTCTGCCACCACTCCACTCCACCCCCCCCCACACACACACCTCATCGAACTACCCCCACCCACATCCTCTGTCAGTTCCCAACAGCTGAGCAAGGAGAGGCTCCCTGGCTCTCTGACTGACAGGCCTTCTAATTGTATCCACTCACTCATGACAATTTGATTAAAATATTATGCCAAAGTCTCGCTGCCTGTTTGTTCCATTCCCGCGAATGTAATTTTGATTTAAAAAAGAGAGATTACCTCCACAAGCATGGCTGGGGATGCCATTAACTCCTACTTAATCTTTATTACCGCTGTGAGCTGAACACATGTATGGCTTTCGTCGCGCTCCTGCTGTCTTCCCTCATATTGTCCTTCCTCTTTTCCAGTGTTGACTGAAAACAGCATTTTGTGGAGGTCTGATGTACTGTCACTGAGATGCATGGCTCGGGAGAGAACACGTCAAGAACCTCAGCTGCCAGAACACACACACCCTCCACACACACACACACACACACACACTCACCTCCGTGAGATCATACTGTGTTCTCTCAACACAAAGACATCTTCTTCCATCGCAGAATTCTGATATCAAAAAACTCACACATTTCTGAAAGTGATTAATGAACAATGCTGCCTTTCCTTTGTGTTAGCATATTTCCTAAATGCCAAAGAAAGAGTCATCTCAATATCCTAATTGAATGTCATAATGTCATCTTAAATCTTAATTGAATGTAATTGAGTGCAATTATTTGGCAATTAAGTGCAGGCATAGAGCTCATAGAGGGGGAAAACAGTACATGAACAACATGCTGGAAGCAAATGGCCAAGCTTTTGTTCTGGTGGACATAGCCTCCTCTACAGTCTAACCCAACAGCATCCCCATAAAGAAACATGCAATTCCATCTTTCAGGAAGTGCAACAGCGATGTAAGTAAAGCAGAGACCGTCCGTCCCCGTTTTAGGTCATCAGTTCAATTAGTTTGCCCACCTCCACAAAGACTACAATAAATCTGAGCGACGCAGGGCTCGATGCTGAGGCTTAAACACCTCCCATTACCACCGAGAGCGCCTCTCGTGCCTCTCATGCTGCCTGTGCCTCCCGCCCCGCCCGAGAAGGAAAAATAAATCCAGTGTAATATGATGGGGGGCGTGTGGGGGCGAGGGACGCGGGAGCACCACTCGGGAGGATTTGTGAAAAAAAATACATGTATCATTCACCTGATTTGAATTGTAGCTCCCTTTTTTGAACCTCTGCCAATTCATTTTGTACATTAAAAATTGGTCAGGGTTGATAAGATTCCATTTTCACGGTTGGCAATGCAGAACTGGCGAAAGAATACAATTACAGACCCCAGAGTAAACTCTCCGAATGTCAACTTGATGTAAATGATCAAGAGCGGGTGAACAAAAGAATAGGCAACTTAAACATCCCCCCCACCGCCCCTGAGCCCTCTCCAACCCCACCCCAACGCCACCCCAACCCCCCTGAGCCTTCTCAACCCCACTCCTCTCCAAACCCACCCCAACCGCTCTCCAACCCAACCCCACCTCACCGCCCACCCCCCCATAGCCTTCTCCAACCTCACCCCACCCCAACCCCTCTCCAACCTCACCCCACCCCAACCCCTCTCCAACCCAACCCCTCTCCAACCCAACCCCACCTCACCCCACCCCAACCCCCATCTTCACTACCTCACTCTCTGCCATGGCCCTGTGGTTTTGAAAAGGAAATGCAGCTTGCAGGCGCTATCCTCACACACGTTACACGTGGGTATATATTTATTACAGGGACATTTTTGCACCTTAATTCGTGTCTAAAGAAATCAATCAATTCAATAAATCCCACAATCTAAACTGACAAATTTAGACAAAAATAGAGGGCCAAAATCTAGCATCACAGTGTGACATCTGTCCATGCTTTTTGAGATGAGATGACCACAATAATGAAAAAAGCCATGCAGAGTGTGATAATATAAGTATTATTATATAGTATATAAGTATAATACATGCAGAGTGTAATAATATAAGTATTATTATATAGTATATAATATAAGTATAATAAATGCAGATTGTAATCTAAGCTGTCATTGCCAGTTACCTTTTACAGCTGTCAAGGAATTCAGTATTTAACAACATAATTCCACCTGTCTGTTTTAATGTGGTGCTTTAGCCTCTTGCGATAAAGACATACACAGACGCATACACACACACACACACACACACACACACACACACACACACACACACACACACACACACACTGACACACACACACACACATACACACACACACACACTGACACACACACACACACACACACACAGACACACACAGACACACACACACACACACAGACACACACACACACACACACACACACACACACACACACACACACACATACACACACACACACATGCACACACACACACACACTCTGGAGCACAGAGGAAGGCAGGCAGGCAGGCGGGCAGGCAGGCAGGGAGTGAGGCGGAAAGACAGGGGCTCCCAGTGAGGCGGGTGGGAAGGTGTGGGGTATGTAAATGTCCTCTGGCATATTTGAATTCAGATGTCAAGGCCTTTGACTCTGGCTGCCATTTTGAGAGCCCTGAGTGCAGCATCCGCTCGGCGGCATCACCCCTCCATGCCAGGCGAGCCGGAGCATCTGGATGGCTCGACGGCTCCTAATTAAAGGGTTGTGGCGTTGGCACA
Organism: Coilia nasus; assembly: GCA_027475355.1. NCBI lineage: Eukaryota > Metazoa > Chordata > Actinopteri > Clupeiformes > Engraulidae > Coilia > Coilia nasus. The sequence goes on from CM050205.1 coordinate 3,670,435, forward strand.
TTATCAGACAATATTGGCTGTGCTCCCCACCTCACCTCTCCTCTCCTGTTCCTCTGCGTGTTACACTCTTTAAAACGCCTCGTCTCGCTTTTTTTTATTATGCCCCCCAAACACACACTCTCACACATATAAACATATGCACATCTACGCACATGCTCATGCACTTTCACACACACACACACACACACAAGCTCACACTGAATATGCTGCTGATAATCGCGCCTGAAAGAACACATTTGTGCATAAATTGTGCATGTTTTGTGGCCGGCGTGCCTTTGATTGCTGTGGCAGGCTGAGGCGCATGCGAGGTCATGACGTCTGAACCCAGAGCGGCAGGCTGGGGCTGGAGGAGCGAGAGGTCCTGAAGCATCCAGGAAGCAGAGAATCGCCACATTGCTGGAGGAAAATAGCTGCCTCCAGACTGGATGCTAATATGTGCTGCAAATGCTTGCTGCCAACTATAACCTACTTGCAATAGCAGAAAATGGGGTTGGGATTTAGTAATATGATAGAAATAGAAATAATGACAGAAATAATGAAATGATAAAAATATCCATAAATTAAAGGGTTTTTAATGTCTTTTATCATTTGTTTGTTTAGCAAAGCTGGAGTCTTTTAGAGCAGTCGGGGGTGTGAAGGGGTTAATACACAGGAAGTGGGAGTGTGCTGTTGACTAGCAGTTTAACTGAAACAAGTGCAACAGAAGATGAATCTTGTAGCTTGACAGAGGGGTTGGCAGCGTGGAAAGCATCCAGAGAATTCTTTACATGGAACTGAGAGAGGGGAGACCCATGGTCAATCTCTCTCTCTCTCTCTCTCTCTCTATCTCTCTCTCTCTCTTTGTCTCATTGCATCGTTTTCTCTTTTCTTCCTGTGTCCCACATGTCCCTCTCCTTCACACCATCTCATCTATCTCTCTTTCTACCTTTTCTCAAGATAATTAATATAGATTTATACATTTAAAATTGTCCACAAATAGCATGTTCTCTTAGCTCCTATGTGTATATGTATATACGTATAAATATACTGTTTTACAGATATCGCCTGAAAACACATTTAATCATCGAGGTGCTGGGGATGTTGGGTCCAAAGCACAGCACATTTTGGTTTTTTTTTGTTTTATTTTTAAGTATTACCTTCATTAAAAGTGGCACAAATATTGTTTAATTATTTGTAGCCCTACAGTTGTAGGACGTTTTTGGTAAGACTAGACTTGCTGTACATTTCAAACACAGCCTCCCAGTCCTGTGATGCTTACACCCTCATCAATATTCATCGTCTTCTGACAGCTCCTGCCTGCTTTACGTAACAGCTTCCGCTGTGTGAAACTGTGCACAGTGCAGCATCAGTCGGTCGTTGTTTGGTCGGTCGGTCTAAATGAGCGTGTCTGTCTTTAAGCATGTTTTCCCTCCACAGAGCGGCCCGGCGTGCTTGTACGCGCACACAGTGAGGACGTCGGTGGCCGTGCCGGACATCCATTGGGCGCAGAAGGCGGTGCAGAGCGCTGGCGAGTGACACGACATGGGCGGATATGGCGACGGGGGAGGAGGCATCATGTAAATAGGAGCTGACACCGTTTGCGGACGGGAAATGAGGTTAGGCAGAGGGGGCCGGGCGGCGCGGCATGCCAGGGAGCCGACGATCTCTCACCCCTCCGACTCGAGAAACAGCCTCTGACACCCGCGTGGCATCGCCGTCCCTAATGACCACATGGCCATCTTGCCGAAGATGAAGCAACACGCTCCGACAAGCATCTGATGAGGGGCTCCGGCCGACACGCGGCGTGGCTCCGGCCGACACGTAGTGCGGCGTGGCGCGCGGAGGAAATGGATCGGAAGGGGTTACTTCATTATGCAGCAAATTAGAAAAATTCATAATTTATCATTACACCCAGCCGAAATGCCACCCGGCTGAGCTGCTGAGCTTCACCCAGTGAAAAACATCACGCGGAAAGAAAAAAAAACACTGTCAGAGGCCTACAGCAGCCAACGGGCGAAATTAATATGCAAATGTATGCAAGAAATTAAAAAGCAGAATTACACAGGCAAATGAGGTAGCTACACTTGAATTGTTAGGATTATGAATAATTACTGCGAATTTCCTGCTCCTAATATAACTTGTTTTTTGATAAACAAAGACTTAATTATCGAGATGCGCTGGAGAATTTCCGCGGCACTCATTAATCTTGCAGAAAAAACAAGTCCCCGGTGGCCCTGGGTAATGAAGAGAGCGTGCCCTGAATCGGCAGAAAGATCAGAGGCACCAGGGTGCCAGGGTAGCAGGAACCAGACGACACTGCCACTGTCCCTCACGCGTACCCAAGAGTGTCATAACTTCTTCCTCTAACTATCAAAGGGACTTATTTATGCTGGCAACCCAGCCATAAGTCCAATTTTACGAGGCCTGGAGCACTAGAGGGATGATGTGTTGATGCGCTCTGGAAATGCCACTTTTGTCGGCCTCCCCCCCGTTTGGTCCCTGCTGATAGCGCGCGGTAATGGACCCGAAGGTGGCTGGCAGCGGAAAAGAGGCTGGCACAGCGCGGTGCCAACCTATGGGGGCGTGGCGTGGTGGGGGGTTGGTGTGTGTGGGTGTGGGTGGGTGTGTGGGGTGGCAGGCACTTCGGGGACCTGTGCCATAGGTCCTGTGCCGAGCTGGAGTCCAGTGGTGACGGTGACACTGGCGGGGGGGGTGGTGGTGGCGGCAGAGGGTGTCCCAGCGGAGGGTGGCACAGATAAACAGGGACGGCTGCTACAGATGGCTCTAATGGGGCCTGGAGGTACTGTGTAATCTGTAGGGAAATCAGTAATCTTCCAACCTTTAAAACCGTCTTGAGACAGACAGGACTTCGGAGCGCCGCACCGCACCGCGCTACGACTGGAGATCATAAACAAAACAAAGCGTGGATGAGGCGCAGGCGGGAGGGGGGCTGGAGGGGGGCTGTGGAGCTGAGGAGAGGGAGGGGGGCTAGGGAGAGGGAGGGAGGGGGAAAAATGTCAAGGGCACTTGCGCCTTGACTGTCACCTGATTACCATCGGCGGTCCCAAATCCCACACGTGTAACGCGAGCCCTGCCGTAGCATGTGTACTGAGAACCAACCGACAGGAAAAAAGAAAAACAACACTCTCTCACAAAAAAAATGTTTGTGTGTAAAAAAATACACCAAACATCAAGTTGAGTAAATATTAAACCTTTTAATGCAGTCTATTTCCAGAAGCCCTGGTGAGACAGTGTTACATGTATACAGGTCACCGCAGGGAATCTGTATCAGGACCTAAACCGTATTGTTTTTTCAGTTCAAGATCCCATTTACATGCACCTGTGTACTAAAGCCACTCACCTTAATAATTACAAAGGCATCTGCATGTTTTGCTGCATGTGTTTGCATAATTTAAATGATGGCACCAGTTTTCTCTGTTGTTTGCTGTGTACAGGTTAACGTTGTAGAGAGCCATTCTTTCAGGAAAACAAACATGACCTCTGCTGGGTCTGCATCGGTGCAGTCTGCCCTGCAAAGGCAACTGCATGAACATACTGTAGAAATAATAGTGGTGATGCTTTTATGTACTTTCTTAATAGGAAGAAGCAAGCAATTTAGTCACAAGACAAAGGAGGTGTTATAAAGTCAATTTCCAGTCTAAAATAATTTGACAGATTATGCAGTTACTGCCTGTTGGCTTTGTAGGGCAGAGGTGACTAACATCTTACTAACATCTCACTGCCTGTAAACACTAACACAGCGAGTAGAGTGGCCTCCTCTAAAGATGCACTGCAGTTTGCTCATCTAACTCGCCACCACTGAGGAAGACATCTTTTTAATTCTGTGTGCGAGGAAAAGGGGAACGCCAGCACAGCAAGAAACTACCCTGACAGGTACAATGGCAAGCTAATGACCATCATGTGAGCCACCGTCCTCACTCTGGGTTTGGGGAGTCCAAATGGGTCCCTGTTGTTTTCCGTTGCGCCCTGCGCAAAATGTCATTTAAGTGGCTGCAAAGTGGCCATTGGGGGTCACGGTGGCTCCGACATTAATAGGCTACTAAGACCCAATTAAAAGCCTGGTGACCCAGAGGACCACAGCCCGTGCTCTCTCTCCATATGGGCCTCTTTGGGGCTTCATTATAGAGGCTGCTGGAGACTGATCTCCAAGGACACCTTGGACATGCAGCCATACACACACACACACACACACACTACCCCACCCCACCCCACCCCCACCTCCACTGTGGCCCTGTGCTCGCTCACTCTCGCACAAACACACAATTACCACGCCAACAACAACAAAGACAACAGCAGCGGCAGTGACGGCGGTGGCAGCAACAGCAGGCGCCCTCTGTGCGGGCACACACATGTATTAGTCTACAGGAAATCCCTACTTGCCCAATACTAAACCCAGCAATGTTGAGTACACGTTAACTTTTAGCACTAAAATGTCATATTTTAGTGGATGAAATTATATTTACTAATATTGTATGCAAGATGCATACCTATCAAGATGTCTATCACGGTCCTTTCCAGAACCCCATGCAAGTATTGCAAGCATAAAAATGTACAGAAAACTACATTATAATAATGAAATAAAACATAAATTTCACGTTTGTTTTATAGTTTATAGCATATAGTTTTATAGCTATATAGTTTTATAATTTAACAACACTTTTGAAACACATTATATTGTACTGTAAACGTATTTCAACACTAAATAAAAAAAACTGCAGAGCATTTTTAGCTGTTGAGTAGGTGGTTGTTTAGGCTGGTATCTTCTTGCTTCTGATGTTTTGTAGGCATGTCATCTTCTTTTGTACGAGTGAATAACATAGCTATAGGCAGTTGCTGGCGCTGCTCTCTGTTGTTGGGTGAGGAGGTTTTTATAAACCACCATGACTCCATCGATGCCGTTTTGGAACTGCAACACCAAAATCATTTGGGCATCCCGATCTGCTGCCGTTGCCTGCAGTTGTTTGGCCATTCTCACCATTAATAGGCCTTCGTCTTCTTCGTCCATCTATCTTACCATTGACAGGCCTTCATCTTCTTCCTGTACTGAATCCTGGCCTTCCAGACTTTGTGAGTTCAACCAATTCGACGTCAGTTAGGGGATCCAAGTGCATGTCGATGAGGTCGTTAACATTGTCTTGCGTTAGGTCATTGAAGCCTTCTCCTCCTAGTAATTTAGCTAGCCTGACTGCCTTGTCTACTACCAAATGATACACTTCGTCGGGAGAGAACCCTTTGAACCCTTTCAATGGGCCTAGCTGAGGTTCTTTGGTCATCATCATGGTTGTAATCACCTCCTTCAGCGAACGTGGCCAAAAGCTGTCTGGCCTTCTCTCTGATCACATTTGTGGTCACTGGAATATTTTTCTTCCTAGAGTCACATCCAAATGGCCAACGCAGATGTCATTCGAACGATGGCTTTGTGTGACGATTTGCGTCCCTTTTCACTCTTTGGCTGAAAGAAACCGATGCGGTGCTCATGATATTCTTTTCATTTTTCTTTATGCAGCGCACCATTGATTCATTTAGACTTTGTCCGTTCTGAAGCGTACAAGAGTGTTACCTTGTCCCAAATGGTCAGGCTCTTTCTCTGGTGCTTGAGATCACTACCAGAAGCCTTAGAAGATGCAAGACACTTGGGGGGCATCTACATCTGTAGGGCTTAAAGCAAACCAAACACGTAACGCTAAAAGCATTCGCAGCGTATAGCCAAACATGAGGAGCTGAGGCCAAGTTAGGCTGGATGCTGTGTGCCCCGCTAATCTGCCTGAGATTGCGCCATGCTAGTAACAGACAATCAGAACCCAAGAAAGTGAAAATCCCACTACGATTGGTCGAGTCTCCTTCTCCAGCCAAAGATGGGCTTCGTAAGAAAACATAGACGAATCCGGGATGAGGGTAGTCAACTTCCCAATGTCTAGCATCTTGTGATACGCACAACTCTTCATCTACACCGTTAGCAGTATGTTTTAGGTTTTACTATACACTTGCTCAAATGTTCATTATCTTATACATATTCAATTATTACTGCATTTTAATCAACATTTATATGTTACAGTATAGTTATTATAAATTATAATATTGTTCAGACAAACTTTTCTTTAGCATGCATAGTGACATAGCATGTATATATTAAAGAAAACAATCCGCTAACAGCGGGACTGCGAAAAGTGAACCGCGATGTAGTGGGAGGATCACTGTACATGTAATTAACCTGGGGCAGAAAATAAAAAATAAAAATAAGATCTCACGTAGACTCAAGTAAACTACGCTTGCCCTAGATAGCATCTCCACCACAGCGCTCCAGTCTAGCGTGACTGTCTAGCGTGGTCTGCACACAAACAAGCCTAACACCTCCCTGAGCCTTACACCCTACTGTAAACAGGCAAAGCATAAACAATGAGCTCTTATGTCAACAGCCGTCAAATGAAGAATTCCAGGTTCACATTCAGGTGACTGTGGCTCACATTAGAGTGAGAAGAGACAGAAAGGTAACACACAGAGTATGCATAGTCTCACTCATGTTAAAGACATGTTCTCTTTCCTACAAAGCCAAAAAGCAGTAACATATTTTGTCAAAAATGAGTTTAGAATACCTCTCTTGTCGTGTGACTAAATCTTTTGCTTCCTCCTATAAAACATGACATAAATCCATCACCACTATTATACCTACAACATGTTTAACTGGGCAGTATGACAGCTTTATAGGTATGTTTCTCAGTTTCAATGTCCCCATAGTTACTGCACTTTGCCTTTGTAGAGCAGTTCTGTTCTGTGGCATATGTCCCACATGCATACAGTTTGCATCTATGCATGAATGAATATATATCTGGTAAAGTTGTGGTAAGCACTTGTAAACTTTACAAACAATGACGTCTCAGGTTGAAGAGTGAAGATTTCTAACATTCAGGTAACTGTGGCTGACACGAAACTAAGAGACAGCAAGCACAGACTGTATAGTATCATGTTAAAGACAGGTGTTCTTTGGTAATATATGCATTTATGTGTTATGTGTCCAAAATGCATGTGTGTGTGTGTGAATGTATAGATGTGTGTGTGTGTGTGTGTG